>PVIH01031609.1:0-10596 GCA_004025045.1 Sigmodon hispidus | reverse complement strand
ATGGAAAAAAAAATTCAGAGGGAAAGATGAACACAAAGAAAATATAGGTGTAGCAATCTTATTTGTATGTCTACCCTTGATAAGCCATGCTTATCATTCTTATCCTCTATATAGTTATTGTTAACTCTTCCACATTTTAAATTCTTTTTACTGTGTTTTTTTTAATAAATACAAAATAAAGGAAAAAAAAAAAAGAAAAAATTACATTTTCAAAAATTTACAGTTGGTTTTCTTAGCAACTTAATTTTGATCTCCAACAGGTGGCTCAAACCACACTAATAACTAAGGAAACTTATACTTAAGGTATACCAGTGTTCTACAAAAATTTGCAGGGTTTGATTTTCTGACAGCAGAGCAATGTGGATTTACATATTCTTAATTTAGTTATGAAACTAATTAATATATGTTATCTGTCTTAATCAAATTGTATACTTTCTGATCAACTATACTAAAAGACCATGGTTCCAACTCAAAATAAATTTCAATAGCAGAAAAAAGAGCATGATGTGTTTGTTAGTACAAAATTGGGAGTCCAATAGATGCCATCATTTTGATTGTTTATTTTTTTTTAGTTCTCCTAGGTATAGCTTGTCTTACAACTTTCTTATATAGATTTTTTTTAACAGCAGATGCGAACAATTTTATGCAGACTTTTAACTAGAAGCAACTACAAAATTATTATCTTCCACATACATAGCATGACTCCAGAGGAAACCAGATTAGAATGACACTAGAGGAACTTGAATTCTCCAATCATCAAAAGGCAATGTAATGTTAAGATAAGAGATTTTCTATCTTTGATTGTTAACAATAATCAAGAAAGTAAAATTGTCCAAGCAAAGAAAACATTGACCTGGATTTGATACCACAATCTGGGTCAAATCTCAACAATCCCAGTGGTTTGTTTTTAGTGTCAGATTACAGAATCACATAAGTCCTTGATTACAAAAATCAAAACAATCCCTGAGCTTGCCCTAGAACGAAACCATAATAAAATCTTTCAATTGGAAGCTTTATCCCTGCAAAAAATCTCTGTAAGAGTTCACTACCTTGTTCAGTTTACTGCTGTTATTTACCTGAGGAAACTATTATTTTGAATTCTTTGGTTGTAATAAAATTTTTGTGTGAGTTTTCTAGTGTGGTGTGATATATCATCAAAGTCTATGCAGAGTGGTGCAGAGGAGAGTCCATTTAGCAGAACAGAGTGTTAATAATCTTACTGAGGACACACTTCCTTGCTTTAGCAAGGTTGTTAATCTTGTACCTGGCAGCAGTTGTGTAAGGTATTGTGCTTCCAATGACTTGGTGGATTTCCTTGGTGCTAAATGATAGCATTCATTTATGTCCTGGATGTGAAACTCACAAATGTGAGTTTTAGAAGTACATTAGGGAAGGCAGAGAACATTTATTCATTTCACATATGACTTCCTTTGGAAAAACTTCCTTCCCATAGTTACTTTAAAACCAATCAAAATCACACGATCAGTGCTTGTCTTTATGACTATTTTCCATATTAATTGAAAATCCCAAACAGTTCATATTTTGGAAATTTTATGGGGCAATGGGAAGAAGAGAGACTGGCTAGGAGGGTTTGAGAGGGGACAGTGAGTTTGATCAAGGGGATTTATAGATACCTAATGAGACTTAACTCTAAAGATAAAAAAATGCAAATACCACAAAGTTATAAAATGTTAATATGTTTTTATTATTAAAATGTTGCAAAGTTCCTTCAAAAACAGGTAAGTCTAAATCACCCTTCAACAAAGGAAGAAGGCATTGGAACATGAAACATCAAAATGTTGATCACATCTTTATATAAATTACTATAAGTTGGATCTGGATATAAGAAAAAAGTGGGCAAATTTAGAATTAACTATTTCTACAGCTCAGTGGGCCCTGAAGTGTCCAGTGCCTAAGTGGAAACATGTAAGGACTACAACCTTATTGTGAAGTACTCTCTGGGAATCCTGTGCTAATGCATTCCATTATTACATCATTTGCCTCAACTATTCTTTTCTTACTAATTCAAAAGCAGTGAATGTTCTGTTTGGCTGATCATTAGAAGGCACCTGAATCAAGACACTTTGCTTCTTCAAGGACAGACATTCACACATCTTTTGGTTAGAAGTTGGTATCTCTAAACCTTACCACGTAACACGCAAGAACTAGAAGTCTGTATAAAGCACACTTTTCTTTGTGTTTTTTGTTGCTGTGGTAATCCTCAATTCTTAGTAATGAGTTCTGATATGCATTCTTCTGTCCAATGCCTCATAGATATAATGTACTACTATGATACTAATTTTGAGGGAAACAATATACTTCTAAACTCCATAAAATTCAATAATAACCAAATTCTTTGACATACACTCAATAAAAGATATGGCTTAAATATTTTGAGGGATTATTTTACCACCCTCTCTGAAGAACACATCTCACTTAATCCTATTAATTTAAAGCACAGCACTCTTGCAACACAAAAAGCACACAGATTAGACAATCTACCTTTTTTCAACAGAGTAGAAACAATATTTATAGATTTGTCCAATGAAAAACAACCATTCCATTAAACTTTTAGTAGTCAAATCTACTTTACTATGAAAAATTAATTCAGAGACCACAGTATAAATACATTAGATTGTCATTTGCATGATGTATTCTCAACATTTAAGAATATGTATTTAGAAGATAAAAATATAAAAGAAGGAAGATGTGGGAAAAGATTTTTGTGGGAGGAGCTCACAGCCATGCTTATGATTCTTATCCTCTGTATAGTTATTGTTAACTCTTCTGCATTTTAAATTCTTTTTACTGTTTTTTTTTTGATAAATACAAAATAAAGAAGAAAAAAAAAGAAAAGATAGTGGGAATTAAAGTCAGAAAATATAATGCTAATCTTTATAATAAGATCACCTTTGGAATGGTAGGAACATAAATTTAATTGGAGAACATATCTTGAGGGACATAAAATGCATCATTTTATTAAAAAGAATCAGTATTCTTATTAAAAAATATTTTTTTTTATTTTCTCTTTTTTTTGAGGACTGAATAATACTAAAAAAAACACTACATACTAATTTCAATTTCAAAGACGATCACTTTTGTTTCTGCTGCTTTTTAAAGACATATAAAAAAGTAGCCTAGTGTAGTCTTAGGCTCTCCATTCACTCTTCAAGGCATTTTAATAGAAGTTTAGCTTATTTTACATATTACTAACAGTTCATATTTTCACATATACTCCTACTTCTATCACATTGCATAGCAAATACTATTTCAAAATAGTGCTCCCATAAATAATCAATAATTCCTGATATTTTTAAGTTGTGAAAACACCTAGCCACTTCTCCCTCCATCAAGGAACTAAAAGATGCCCCTACATTGGAAATACACTATATTAAACGATATTATGTTGCAAGGATGTACATACTGGTCCCACCACAGTGGTTTCTTCAAATAGATTAAGCTACACTAGTATTTCACATACAGAGTGGGTTAGGTATGTCTCATTTAGGCTCCATAAATGTCAGACTAATGTTTGTTAGGACTATGGTTAGGGTTTCCTGCTTTATCATATAATTCTTCTCCATTTTGACTAGTCTCATTGAGATTGAAATGATTTTTGGCTGTAGATCTCTAGGTCTGTTTCTATCAGTTAACTGATCAATGCTCTATTAACTCTTTTATGGTTTATACTAATCATATAATCAGGACAGGCTACATATAACATTCTCTCACAATTGCTTGTAGCTTCTACCAAGGGTAAGTTTTTGGACTTTGGGAATTTTCTAGCACCATATCTCCCTAACCCTTTATATTCTATCTCTATCAAGTTTTTTACCAATTTGTTCTTCTACTCTGTTTATCAGCTAGTGCATCTCCTCCTGTTCTCTTATATTCCACTCTCTATTTCTTTTCAATTGCATTTTTTCATTCCTTGTTTTCTCAGGAGCTCACATCAAATTTTCCTTTCTGGAGTAATTCAGGTGTTTATATGAAGGTTGTTCTTGTTGCCTAACTTTTCTGGAGATGATAATTTTATCCAGGTTATTTAATTTACATTGAGTATGTTCTTTTAAGTAAGTATATACCATGCTTGTCTTTCAGACCTGGATTACATTACTCAAAATAGTATTTTGATCATTCATCCATTTGCCTGAAAATCTTATGAAGTCCTTTATTTCTACAAGAAAATATGTTTAATTTGTATATTCTCATATTTATATTGTGTTCCTTGGCTGAGTATAAATCTGGTTGATTCCACGTATGATGTATTTTTTTTTTCAGACAAAGTTTTTATATGTAGTAGCACTAAATGACCTGAAACTTCTTTATAGAATAGGTTGTCCATGAAAAAGATTCACCTGAAAGGGCCATCTGAATAGTTTGTTCCTCAGAAGTATGTTGTTACTTAAATAAATACCATCACCTTTGGGTGACTCTGGTTATTAAAATTAATGTTTTGGTGAGCACAGATGAATAAGTATCTTTGTTGTATGAATAAGAATTGTTTGGGTGTACACCCAAGTGTATTGTCTTTGGGTTTTCAGGTAGTTTAATTTCCATTTATCCTATAAGCCTTCGTAGTAATTTTCAAATTAGTTGAATTAATGTGTATTATAAGCCACAGTAAAGAACAGTTTATTATTAAACATTTTCTCCAATATATGCTGTCGTCCTTGTTTTATATCTTTACTATTCTGAGGTTTGAAATACAGTAGAATCACAGAATTAATTTTACTTACAAATTCCTGATGGCCAAGAATTTTGAACATTTCCATAAATGTCATTTTGTCATTTAAAATTTTATTGATAACTCTGCTTATCTCTGTATTTAGTTTTTAAAATAGATGCCTTTGCCTTATTTGGAGTTATTTATATATTGTGGATCTCAGCCTTCTATAAGTTTTGAGGTTAGTAAAGATTTTTTTATTCTCTTTTTTTACATTTTAGTACTTACTGTGTACTTATCTCTGCAAAAGCTCTCAATTCCAGAAGGTAGTATTGATTGTTGGACTTTCTGATTTCTTTCCCTGACCAGTTATTATGTATAAAAACTGAATTAATTTTTATATATCTGATAATGTGCTATAACACTAGAGTGTTATCAAGTGTAGTGGATCATTATAGAAATGTGGGTGTTACTTACCTATGAAATGGGGTTAAGAACTCTAGAATGGGAGTGACAGTTATTTTGACAGATTTCAAGTAAGGCTGTAGGTAGAACTACCTAGACCCTCTGACAGCAGCATTTGCAATTGAACATCTAAACTCTTGGGTAAAATATATACTGTTTGGAAAGTACAACTATACCTGGAGAAGTTGGGACAGCTCTGAAGGCTGGATTTACAATAAATCATCTCATGTCTGGTGGAAATGATATCCTGAGACTTTAGGAAGTCAGACAATATATGAAACATGGGTGTCATGGGGTATAATCTCCTTACGGAATATTGCAATTATGCTTTTCTCCTGGAGAGCAGCTAGAAACAAACTTTGCTCTGCCCCTCTTAACGGTGCTTCACACCAGATCTCTGCTTCTTCATTGACTGAAGTTGTTACCTTTTAATTCATGCTTCTAAAGCAAAAATGTTTGCAGAAATGAAGTAACAACTATTCATTCTGGCAACTTGTTACCTATTCTGCTTTGCCTTTTTCAATGCCCTTAAGGATGTTTCAATCATGTTCTTTTCTCTTTTTTTCAGTTTCTATTTTTGTTTGTAAATGGGAACAGGTGTCGTTCCATAATTCTTTTTTATTATGAATTAAGAAATTATATTTTCTATTCCTGTACATCCTTAATCAAGGGCCCTTCCCCTTCCCACCATATTAGGTCATTCTTTCTTCTCTACATCTCCCCTTCCTCACCATTGGCAGGCAATCCCAAAATCTCAAGGTCCTAATATTGCTTAGTTCAACCTCCACTCTTGGCAAATCCAGTTTTCTTCCACCAACATCAAGACTGAGTCAGGTGTTCCTCTAGGTGGAGTAATATCAAAGGAGTAAGTTTAAGGTGTTTCTTACCCCTAAGCTGTTCAGTGGTTGTGGTCTGCAACTTGGGCATGCTTTGACATTTTTGTTGTAGTTGTTTAGAATACACTAATGTGTGAGTACCTGTTTATCTTTCTGGGTTTGTGATACCTCACAGGAGGGTATTCTCCAAATCCATAAAATTCCCTGCAAATTTGAAGATATCATTTTTTTCTTACTGCTGAGTAGTAATTCATTGTTTAGATATATATCAGTTTTTAAATCCATTCTTTAGCTGAGTGGCATCTAGGTTGTTTCCAGGTTCTGGCTATTACAGACAATACTTCTATGAACATAGTTTAAATAATGCCATTGGAGTGTGACTGTACATCATTTGGGATACAATCAGAAGTTCTTATATACCTTGCTCAGTACTCATCTAAAGACATCTGAGCATGGGTCTTTTTCTCAAAAAAAAGAAACTGTTCAGCACATGAAGATTTCATTGGAAAAAAAAAGCAGGAAGAAAGACTGAAAAAGCATAGCTTTCTCTTCTGGGTTCAAAAAAGTGTCCTACACCTTAAGAGGCTGATAATTTTATTTTGGGCTTTTTACAATAAAGTTCCTCTAAAGAAACTCAAAAGTTGTTTAGTTATTGCTTCCTAAGAATTGACAAGTTTATTGGTCAGGGATAAATTGGCTTTAGTTTTATGTTTTAGTCTCTCTTTCTAAGGCCAGGGCATAATTCTCACACTGGTTATAATTAAATGACAACATATGTTCTTTTGGTATTAGGTTCTGTGTTATTGCCTGTTTCATCATTTTTGAGTTAAGTTTCCAATTGTTCCTTTTATAGTTCCAGTCTCACACCCAAGCTCTTCAATTTCCAGGCTTTCTTAGCTTTAGAACTCTAGTTCTATAGCAAGGGGTAATTTATTTTACTGTCTTTGATTTTAAGAGTCATGTGTGTTTCTCGAAACTGGTTTCAGAATCACTGCATATATTTCAAATGATTCTGGGTTAAGAAAGAAAAGGTTTGTTTTACATTTCAGGTCTGAGATACTGGCTAAGAAAGTTTTCTTTGGCTATTTTTTCCATATATATTATGAGATCATTTACAAATATTAAAATTTAGATTTCATTCTTTTAAATTTTCTTGATATATGTAGTCATACTACATTTGTTAAAAATAACGAGTTCTATGTAGAATAAATGTGGGGTGCATTAAATTCCTTCTTTTGCTTCTGATTTTAATGGAATTTCTTTTTGAGTTTTTTCCATATAGTTTGATGTTGGCTATTATCTAACTACAAATTGTTATAGAGTATCTAGAAATAATCTTGAATTCTTGATGTCTCTGAATTTCATCTTGAATGTGTGTTGGAATTTTTAGTCCTTTAAAGTCTATAATAAAATAATTATTTGGTTTTACTTTTTTAGTTTGTTTCCATAGTCGATTACATTGGCAGTATTTTATGTGGACTAATTAATGCATCTATGGGATGAAGTCTCTAATCATAGTGGATTATTTATTGAACATTCTCATGTGTTAGGTTTGAAGTGTGTTATAAATTATTATAAATATAAGTATAAGATTCAATGATTCAAAAAGTGGCTACTTATAGAAAGTCAACAATATATAACCCCTTAATCAATGTAAACAAATAGCAGAGGCAGGGATTTCAAATCAATAACATCAGAAATGATAAATGGGAAAAAAGTACAGTCTCCAAGGATATCCAGAGAATTATCTGATTATACTTTGAAAATCTTTATTTCACAAGAATAGAAAACCTAGAAGAAGTGGACAGCTTTAGGAACAGTTATTATTTACCAAGATTAAATGAAGATCAGATTAGTTGCATAAACATATCCACAAACCTAAATGTTTCATGCTGTCAATAAAAGTCTCCCATATAAAAAAAAAAAGTCAAGGTACAGGTAGTTTCAGTGCAGAATTCTACGAGACATTCAAATAATTACTACCTTACTCCTCAAACTGTTTCACAGAGTAGAGAGAAAATAAATATTTCAAAATTCCTTAAATGAAGCCACAGTTACCCTATTATCCAAGCAACTCTAAGACAAAATAAAGAAGAAGAATTACTGAACAATCTCCATTATGAATATTGATGCTATAATTCTCAACAATTTTGGCAAACAGTATACAAAATATAAAACATATCATCACCATCATTTGATAGACTTCATTCCAGAATTGCAGGGATGGTTCAATATATGAAAACTGTAAATGTGAAGAAAAAAACCTCATGAACATATTCTTAGATGCTGAAAAAGCCCTTGACAAAATTCAACACTCCTTTATGATAAAAGCCAGGTAGAGATCAGGAATAAAGGGATAATTTCTTAATTTAATACAGGCAATTCACAGGAAGCCAACAGTAAAGGTCAAACTCACTGGAGAAATACTCCCGAAAAACAGGAACTAGACAAGGATGTCCTCTCTCCCCTTAGGTATTTAATATAGTTGTTTAAATTGTAGCTAAAACAATAAGATTACAAAAGATGATTAAGTGGATACAAATTGGATGATTAGAAGTGAAACTATCTCTATTTGCAGATGATACAATCGTGTAAATAAGTGACACACAGAATTCTACTAGAGAACTTTGAAAGCTGATGGACACCTTCTGTAATGCAGCAGGATGCAAGGTTAACTCAAAGAAATCAGTAGCTCTCTATACATTAAAGATAGAATGTCTGAAAAAGAAATAAGCTAAACCTCACACATTACAATCACTGTAAACAGCATTAAATACTTTGGAGTAACAATAACCAACACAGAAACAATCTTTTTAACAAAAATTTTAAGACACAGAAGGAATAATTTGAAGAGGATTACAGACAATGGGATGATCCACCATGTTCCTGGTGGGTAGGCTCAATATAGTAAAAGTGATTGTTCCACAAAAAAGCATTCAACAGATTCAATGCACTGCCCATCAAAATCCCAACACAGTATTTTACTGACCTTAAACAACCAATACTCAGTTTCATTTGTAATAACAAGAAAGCCATGATTGCAAAAAAAAAATTTACTCAATGAAAGGAACTTAAGAGGCATCACCATCTCTGACTTCAAGTTATACTATAGAGCTACGGTAATTAAAACTGCATGATCGTGACATAAAAAATGTGGATCAATGGAATCAAATTGAGGATTTAGGCCTTAACCCAAAAATCTATGAATAACTGGTCTTTCACAAAGAGTCTCAAAATATTCAATTAAAAAAGATAATATCATTAACAATAGCTTTTGGCATAGACAGTTGGTAGTATGTAGAAAAATGTAAATGGATCCAAACATGTCACCCTGCAAAAAATTCAAATCCAAGTCGATAAAATACTCCAACCAAAACACAGCAAGTCTGAACTTGATAGAAAAGAAAGTGGGATATACCCTCCATCAAAATGGCACATGCGATCACATCCAATTATAACACTAGTGGCACAGATACTAAGAACAACAATAAATAATTAGTACCTCCTGAAATTGAGAAGCTTCTGTAAAGCCAAGGATAATGTCATCAGGACAAACTGCCAGCCTTCAGAATGGGAAAAGATTTTTCACTACCTCTACAAGTGATACAGGACTGATCTCTGTATATAAAAGCCACACCACAAAGTAGTGGCCAAAATCTTGATTAATCCAATCAAAAAATGGAGTTCAAAATTAAAATGGGAAATCTCAGCAGAAGAATGTCTGCAAGGTACTTGGAAAAAGTCCTCACCTTCTTTAGCCACCAGAGAAATACAAGTCAAAATAACATTGAGATACCACCTGACAATTGGTAGATTGGCTAAAGAAAGACACAAGGGACAACCAATGCTGGAGAAGTTGCAGAGTAAGGGGATCCCTCCTACATTGTTAGAGGAAGTGTAATCTTGTCCAGACTCTCGTGAATGCTGTTTGGGCCTTCTCAAAAAATTGGGAATCAATCTACCCAAGAATCCAGCGATATCACTTCTGGATGTATACCCTAAATAAGCAATTTGTACTCTAATGGCATTAGCACAACTATGTTCATTGCAACATTATTTGTAAAATCAAGAACTTGATAACAATTTGGATGCACCCATCTGAGGAATGGATTATCATAAAATTGAACATCTACATAGTGAAGTATGATTCAGCCATAAGAAAAAGTGACATCTTAAAATAAGCAGGCAAATGGAAAGAATTTGAGACTATCCTCCTGACCAAGGCATCTCAAAACCAATATGATAAGCAAGGAATGTATTATACAGAAGAGCAAAATGCAAAGGATATTCAAGCTGCAAATCACAAAGCCTCAACAGCTTAAGATCTGATACACGTGGTATTGTCACCATGGATGCCTAATCTTCTAGAGGAAGAATCTAGACTGAATCTTGATGTTAGGGTGATGACCCATGATCTGGCAAGATTGGATGCTGAAGTAAGCCTTATTGGGACCTTGGGACTGCCTGCCCATTCTAGGGATGAGATGACCAGTTGTAGAGAAGAAAGAATGCCTGGAGGGGGTGATAGGTTGAAGGGACTTTGAACAAAGATTTACATGGATAGAAAATGTGACTTTATTCATAAAAATAATAAAAAACTGAAAGTCTACTAGGAGGTAAAAGTACATT
>PVIH01031608.1:0-10596 GCA_004025045.1 Sigmodon hispidus | reverse complement strand
TGATATATCTATTTGAGCTACTGAGTCTTCCACTTCAGAGATTCTATCTTCCATCTCTTGAACTCTGTTTGTTATGCTTGTATTTGTGGTTCCAGCTTTTTCCTTCAGGTTTTCTCTTTCCATCTTTGCCTCATTTTGTGCCTTTTTTATTGCTTCTATTTCAGCTTTTATTTCCTGGCATGTTTCTTTCATAGATTTGTTTATCTCTTCCAATTTTTTGTTTGTATTTTCTTTTATTTCTTTAAGGCTATTTTTCATATCTTCTTTGAGAGCTTCGATGATCATCAAAAAGGAATTTTTGGTGTTGCTTCCTTCTGTTTCCTCTTCATTGCTCAGTTCAGGTCTTGTATTTGTAAGATCGCCACTCTCTTCTGGAGTTACCATGTTGTCCTTTGTATTATTACGTAATTTCTTGCACTGACGTTTTATATATATATATATTTGATCTTTCCTGGTTAAATTGATTAATCCAGTTTGAACATACATAAAGATTTTAGTGTAAAAATATTCATAAATTGCAAATATTTGAGATAGATTTATAACAATGAAAGAATATAAGTCATTATTTAGATTACTGGTTTTATCAGATTTAAATTTATTTAAACATCTAGAATGAGGTTATTCACAATTTTCAGCCATTTCAAATTGATCATACTGTGTAAAGTAATATCCTTTCAAAGAATGAAAATTCAATATACATAATACAGATTAGAGCAAGATTTGTCTTGACTTGAGAATCAAATATCACATAATAGAAGACAGACAAATAGCATGAGGTCATTTGTGAGCTTTGTCAGACTTGCAAAAATGTGATGGTCCTCAATAATAAGTATATATTAGTGTCATAAAAATGGGTGATTACACAAAAGCAATACCTATAGGCACCTGCAAATCTTTTCCTTTCAAAGCAATGCATAAGCATTTTCCATTCTCCATTTTATGGCATCATTTGTATCCATATTTATATTCTAAATGATGTTCATTTCCTATTTTAAAGAATAATTTTTTCTATAATATTTATTTTCTTCTGAGTGGAAAGCTAAGTCAGAATGCATATATAAAGAAGTAGACCAACTTTTTCTGCATAAGAAAAGAAAATGGATGGCAGTGTATATCAATCAGAAAGTACATTCTTGTTTTGAAAACACTTTTTAGTCACCACTCATTCATAATTTATTAATAAAAGGTTGATTTAAAACATTCATTTCAAACACTGATTTTATATGCAATTACCACCCAAACATCACTTACCTTATGAGCAGCAAAAATAGTTGTAATCCCCAGATTCCTTTGAATGTTGGTGCCATCTTTCTGAGTGTACAAAAAGCAGATCATCAACTCAATCCCCATTTAAGCTGACCTGACCCTTTTCTTTCACAGTAATTGGACAAAGTTACTTTCTTTCATTTCAATGAGATTCACGATCATCAAGAGATCCTTAGGGGCATCTTGTACTCAGGCAAACTAATCAGTGACAAGAATAGCCTGAGGAAATAATGGTCTTTTTGTTTTGATATTTGAAGAACAGAGAAGCATCATGAACATGAGTAGGTGATGTTGATCAGTGGTGCATCATTTGGTCATAAAACCTTGCTTGTGAGGAGGCGTCTACTTGTCTGAGATCATCTTTCCCACAACCTGCCCCTAGATCAAGTTTCAGGCAAGAAGCTCCTTTAGAGACAAAATCTCCACCATTATCTGATCAAGTAGCTTACAATAAATTTATTTGTCTACCACCACACAAAAACAATTTAAATTTCTACAATGTCCTCAGTCAGGTAAATTGACATCACTAATACAAAGTAACAATTAGGTATGTAGCATTAAGTTACATGTGGTTTCCAGGTCAACCATATTTATATACTATTAAATAAATTTCATTATCAGTTTGAAAATTGTTTTTACTTATACTAATGTAAATCTTCACCTTGACAATAAATCACTAAAAATGTGAGGTGATTATTTAACCCAACATAGCAATGTAATAGTGCATTAAACAAAAAAGATTTCTTTAACTTAATTTTTAAAAATGTCTATGTAAATATTGATGCTGAGGTTCTGTATTCAGTGGTTAAAAAATACATTGTATTGTATTCTAAATTTTTCCCATTCTTATATTAATGGGACCATAAACATTGTATGTAAATCAAAAGCATGCACATACACAAAAAATAATAAAACACTGAAATAAGGTTTGAAAATAATCTTCTAGGTTTAAGCTATTGATAATATTTATTATGTTGAAAAACTAAAACTTTGAATGAAACTCAATCTGAGCCTCATATGAACATATATCTTGTCTATTTGTCAAAAGGGAAGACTAGAATAAAGATGTATATAAAGTTGCCTATAAGCACTTACAAACTTCAAAGTTGTATCATTGCTAAGATATATATGTAAAATATGTTTTATTAACTCAAAACCACAATTGGTTATGATTCAATGGTTAATGGAAATGAATATGCTGTGTTTAGCTACATTTCTGTTGTGGAATATGAGCCAACTGGGAACGACAGGCATGCAAAATACATAGAAAAAATTAAAAGAGCATACTTGACACAGTTAATCATCATTTCCTGGAAGTTAGAGAAGATGTATGATTAAATAAAAAGCTACATTTCATTATTTCTGAATTTTAATGTTTTGTTATAACAATAGTTTTCATATTCCCTTTCATTAATTAAAAATTCATATTCATAGTTTGAGATTAACTGTTGGCTCAGGAACATTAATATGTTAATGAATAATCTTACAGGTCATTTCATCAGCTTTATAAGAATTTCTGAAAATATTCACTTCTGAAGTAGTATTAAAAATTCTATACACAATTCTACCTCTTGAATTCCTCAACATTAATCTTATATTGCAAAATGATGATTTGAGATAGAAAGACAACATAATGATGGGTGAGTAGGGAAGTACAGATGATCTGGGGAAAATTTGGGGGAGGGAACATGATCAAAATATATTATATGAGTAAGATTTAATTACAAAAAGAAAAACTGTAAAAATACACTGATTAATGAAAGACATTTATAATACCATCAATTTTATTTCTAGTTAATAAAATATGAGCTTATATGTTTATTTTTAATCTGGAGTTAGTTATATGTTGAATTTTTGAAATGTCTTAACACATTTTATGGAAAAACAAATTTTATCTCTTTTACAAAGTGCTGATTTGCTAGATATTTAATTCAAATTCTACAGCTAATTCTATATTTTGCAAATCTATTCATCACAGCCTACAAAACTGATACAGCAAACTGAAGGATTATTTCACAGAATTCAAATGAGGGTTATGATAATCTTTTCCCTTCATATTATACTATATAAGCAGCAGAAAAGTAGGTAATAATAAATATCCCAAACCAAGTCTGATATGAATAAGTTATCTGCAAATGTTATTGAATCATTAATCTATATTTAAAACACTGTGATTACAAGTTATAAATAAAAACAGTTCAAGTTTTTGCTTAATGATTTCTATAAAATGAAAAAAATCTTTTAAATTTTAATATTTTTATTTATAAACTTTGTCATGTTTTACCCATTATCATTTTATATTTTTAGAACACTGTAAAATTTATATTGTCCTAAATGTATTGTGTTAGAGAAACATGCACAAACACATTTGGGTTTTACACAATTTCAAAATTTACTGAATAATAGTCAATTCACAATTACAGCAGTTTCAATGATAATTTGTCAGACAGTCACACTTTCTTAATAATCCTGACTGAGTCAAACACAACTTATTTTACTTAAATTTACTTACTAAACTTAACACTCTGGACACACATCTTGGTATATGTGTGTGTGTGTGTGTGTGTGTGTGTGTGTGTGTGTGTGCGTGTGTGTGTGTGACAGAGAGTACCAGAGGTTTTTGTAGTCTGCAAAGTAAAAAGGCTAGCTGATGGAAATGGAAATGAGATAACCTGCCAGCTGGGGGTCTCTGGACAGTAATAATTCTCATCTTGCTGGTCTTCAAATTGCCCACTGGATAGTCAGATGGCAGGTCTGTGGTGCCATCATGATTGTGGCACCAGGTATCTGAAGCTTTATGGGGTTCAGGTGAGAGAAATTATACCTTACCTCGGCTCAATGGGTTCAATTTATTCATCATTATTTTAATAAATACATGTTACTCATTATGTCAGTTTATCCTAATAAATTTATAGAGTGATGGTCTACTCTCTCCACTTCCAGAAATGAGTTATTTATGACCATGGGCTTCATTAATGGTGCCAGATAGTGTTGTCCATATGTCTACCCATTATCTGTGTCATCTTCTATCTACAAAATGAAATAAAAAGATCCTTTGTACTATGGAAGCTGTTATTGCAAGGCCCAATCTGAAATGCCAGTGATTTTTTATGGAATGACATAGGTCAAGATGATCTAAACATATATCATCAATTAATTATTGCTTACTTTTCTCGATTTACACCTGCCCATGCCAAGAACATTTGTCTGAGTTGCACCAGAAATTTTCCACAGTATCATTGGTGCTGTTTGAGAGTTACACACAGTGTTATCTTTAATAAAGATCTGATGCCAAACCATATTTAGATCCAAGGTGAATGCAGTCTTAAGTACATTTGTACATTTCATATTTTACTTTGGTGGTCTTGAAGTCTTCTAAGCTATAAAATATGAAATCTAAGTTATATAACACAAAAATCCACAAAATATGGAGGTATTTTTTTTAAAGGAGCCCGGTAAAATTTTATTGAAGGAAAACTTCTTGGTTTACTTTTCACCAGTCTGTTCTGGCATGCTTCTAGTAATATCAGAATCACCTGGGTCAATGATGGCCAGTGTGCATACTCTGTAGCATTTTCCACATGTTGTGCCCAATTCAATGTTATTGCCACTGTAGTGATGGACACCAGTTTTAGCCAACACGGCATAGTATTCTATTTCAGATTTCCTCAAAGCTGGGCAGTTGTTGGCGAGGATAACCAATTTCACTTTGCCTTGTCTGATCATCTTCAGCGTCTGTTTGTATCCCAGTACGTTCTTCCCACTTTTCATAACAAGTTGGAGCCTAGAGTTGATCGACTCCAGAGATGTTTTCATCTTCTTTGCAGCCACCATCTTCCTGCCTTAGGTGCGGGACAGCCCCCAACCAAGACCAGCCGCCAAGATGGCCCTGGAACAAGAAAGGAAAAGGTGGAGGTAATGTTTTTTTTAAATCCAAGTACTTCTTCAAGTGGTAGCAAGTTTTTCACAGTAAATAGTTCTTGATAGTCAATAGACTATAAATAGTATTACTTATATAAATGAGAAATTTATTATGCTCTATAATATTGATTTACATAGATGAAGAGAATTATAATTATATAGCTCATAAATGTATATATTTATGTACATGAGTCTACAATATTCTATCCTACCTTATACCCAGTTTCCCTCAGGACTTCCTATCGGTAAATACATATAGTAATTGGGTAGTCATTTTATGCATCAAAATATGGGTATAAAGCTTAATCCTGCATAGAGAACCAAACCATGTAGAGGCCTTTATATGCAAATAGGACTTGGATGGTAAAGAAGAAAGTTAGTCTCCCTTGAGATAAGTCTTGGAAAATTCAAAAACTACAAACAGACATTTGGTAAATCATGTGGGAGACAGAAAAAAGCTTATAAACAATGCAAAAGACAAGATAAAAGTTAACAAATCCTGGCAGTATTTGAGTCTGTTTGTCCCTTAAGGCCAATTGAATTCCTGTTTTTGAGCCTCATAAAATTCCTTACTATTCTTGTATTTCCCCATATTCTTACTACCACTTTACTTCTATGTTTTTACTTGAAATCAAGGGATTAAATAAATATCAATGAGAATACAGAAAGTCTTTAAATGCAGATAAAAAGTTTAAGTGCAATAAACTCTATGATTCTATGGCTTAAATTTGGCATACAATACATTTTGAGTAGAAGATATTTAAATGTTTATTTTAATTTGCTACACATTTGCATTATTTGTTATAAATGCAAATGGATAATAACAATTTAAACTATAATTTACATGGATTGATCAGCATGTAGGTGATATGGTGCACTAGTAGGTGTCAGAGAGGAGAATATAAGGTTGGGTGAATACTTAAGTCTAGCACTTCAGTTATGTGAAGATGAATTGTAAAGTGACTTAGACTTACAATTATGTAAGCTTAGATAACAAGACAAAACAATTTGCAAATGAAATTATTTTGAATTAAAAATCAACATATGAGCTAGGACTCAAGATAGCAACCATAAAATTTAAAAAGCAAGATCCTGAGAAGAGTTGGACATTTGCAAATCTCAGGAAAGAATATCAGATAATCTGTGGTTAAGGTGAATGTATGTTCAATGTTTCAAAACAAATAGATCCACTCCAAGAATCAGAGTCTCTATTATCAGTTTTGAGATGTTAAAAAAAACCTTAGGAATCAAATGGAAAAGGGTTGGTGAACCAGAATTATGGAGACAGCACTCTTCAGACCAGAAGAGGCAGCTATTTTTCCACTCAAAAAGTTAGTTTTATCAAAGTATCTCTGACATGGCCAATTACACATGTTTGACAGACATGTAATACATACTTTACTGGACTGGAAGTGGTCCCAATTTACAAAGAAAACTAGTTTGGTATGACTATATATTTTTTTTACCACATAGGTCTTCTAGGCTGGCCCAGTGTATCTTATTTTACAGAATATATTTTGCTAAAAGTATTGGACAGAAGAATAACTCAAAGCCTTCAATATCTCTCTATCTAAAAAGAAAAGCTAAAGATATATCATAGATTGTACAGGAACTACACCACAATAAAGTGAAACAACTTGATGATTGTGCAGACACTTTTAAAAGTTCTCAAGAGGGAGGGTCTCTCAGGGTTTATTTGCTTTACAGTCTTTCTCTTTAGACACAAACAATTTTGACATATCTTTGCGAGGGGGAAAAAACACCAATCACAGAAAACAGGCAGAGTTTGTTTGTATTTCCAAACACTCTTCAAATGCATGTCCTTTATTTTTCATAACCACTTAAATAAAAACAAACTCCTTTTCTTAAGGAACAATTAGTTTTATTTTACCCATATTCAAAAATTTTAAAAGTGAAAAACAATGTTTTGACAGACAGACTCCCACCTGAACCGTGTACAGAGCAAACTCAGAGGTGAGAGAACCTCAGCTCCTGTGCTGCCTCACAGAGAATCCCTCTTCATGGCTGAATTGAAGCCCAGGGTCCAGATCTCAGACTCCAGGCTAGCTGACAGGCCCTAGGATAAAACTTGGAGGGTTCTTCCCCAGCAATTCCTAGCAGAAGAAACGATCTTTGGCCTGGCCCTGCATTCAGGGCAAACAACTTCATCATAGACAGAATGACAGACACCTTTGAAACTCAGACACATGTCCAAAGCAGAGTCACAGACCATGCACATCAGAGCAGACAGGAGACACACACACCCTCTAAACACAACTAACAAAGAGCTGAATAAATGAGAACAACTGAAGCAATGGCCAAATGCCAGTGCAAGGAATACATATAACAATATAAAGAATTACAAGGCAACACCAGAAGAAAATGGCAGCTCTACAACACTAACACCTGAAAAGAGCAATGAAGAGGAAACAGAAGGAAACAACCTCAAAAACACCTTTATGAAAATTGCTGAAGTCTTAAAAGAGGATATAAAAAAAACTCCCTTAAAGAAATAGAAGAAAATACAAACAAAAATTGGAAGAGATGACCACATACTTGAAGGAAAACAAAGGAAACCAAGAAAAGGTAAACCAACTAATGAAAGAAACATCACAGGAACTAAAAGCTTAAATAGAAGCAATAAAAAGGCACAAAATGAGTCAAAGGTAGAAATAGAAAATCTGAAGAAATAGCTGGAAGTACAGATAAAAGCATGATCAGTAGAATCCAATAGATAAAAGAAAGAATCTCTAGAGTGGAAGACTCAATAGTGAAAATATATACATCAGTTGAAAAAAATACTAAAACCAAAAAAGCCATAACACAAAATATTCAGGAAATTTGGGGCACCATAGAAAGACCTAACCTGAGAAAAATAGGAATAGAGGAAAGAGAAGAATGCCAGCTCAAAGGCACAGATAATGTGTTTAATAAAATAATAGAAGACAATTTTCCAAACATAAAGAAGGAAAGGCCTAAAAAGTTACAGGAAGCTTACAGAACACCAAATAAATTAGACCCTCACAAAAAGCCTACCTGTCACATAATAAAGACACAAAACATATAGAACAAAGAAAAATTTTAAGAGCTACAAAAGAAAAGGGCAAAGTTACCTATAAAAGCAGATGCAACAGTATAATTCCTGACTATTCAATATAAACAATGAAAGTAAGAAAGACATGGTTAGAATTACACAGACACTAAAAGGGCATGAATGCCAACTGAGACTACTATATCCAACAAAACTATCAATCACCATAGATGGAGTAAAAAAGATATTTTACAACAAATTCAAACTTGAACAATATTTATCTACAAATCTGGATCTTCAGAAAGCATTAGAGGAAAAACTCCAACCTAAGGATCCCAGGTACACCCATAGAACAACAAAAAATCAGTAATCCCATAGAAGAAAAGCACAGAGAAAAGAACTACATACAAAACTAGCAGGAAACATTAATCAGTGGTCACAAATATCCCTTAATATCAATGGACTCAACTCCCCTATAAAAAGACACACACTAACAAGATGAATACAAAAACAGAAGCCATCCTGCTTCATAAAATAAAAACACTACAACCACAAAGATAGACACATGCTTAGAGTAAAGGGTTTGGAAAAGATTTTTCCAATCAAATGGCCCTAAGAAACAAGCTGGTGTCACCATCCTAATATCTAATAAAGTTGACTTCAAATTTGAATCAATTACAAGAGACCAGGTTGGTCAATACTTATTCATCACAGGAAAAAATGATCAAGATGAAATTTCAATCCTGAATATTTATACCCCTACTATAAGGGCACCTATCTATGTAAAATAAACACTACTAAAGCACAAACCCTACATCAAATGTCACACTCTAATTGTTGGAGACTTCAATGCTCCACTTTAATCCTTGGATAGGTCTACCACACAGAGACTCAACAGAGAAAAAAGGGGTCTAACAGAGGTTATGGTGCAAATGGATCTAATAAATATTTACAGAGCTTCTACATCAACACAAAAATATACATATGTATTTCTCAGCACCACATGCAACTTTCTCTAAAATTGACCACATAATTGCTCATAAAGTAAATGTCAATAGATATAAAAAATGGAAATAATCTCTTGTATCATGTCGGACCACCAGTGCCTAAAGTTAGAGTTCAACAACATCAAAAGTCAGAGAAAGCCTACCAACTCATGTAAACTAAACATCACTCAACTAAAATACCTCAGGTCAAGGAAGAAATTAAGAAAGATATCAAAGTCTTTCAATGGTTTAACCAAAATGAATCCAAAATATACCCAAACTTGTGAGACACAATGTAAGCAATCTTAAGAGGGAAATTCATTGTACAAGATGCCTATATGAAAAATCTAGAGAAATCCCACACTGGAGAAATATCAGTACAGCTGAAAACCTTACAACAATTAGAAGAAAAATTCATCTAGAAGGAGTAGACGGCAGAAAACAAACTTAGAGCTGAAATCAATACAATTGAAACAAAAAGAACAATACAAAGAATCAATGAATCAACTGACTGGTTCTTTGAGAAAGTCAACAAGATAGATAAGCCATTATCCAAACTAATCAAAAAGCAGAGAGAGAGTATCCAAATCAGCAAAATCATGTTGTAGTATGGTTTTTTTTGGAGTGTTTTGGGTTTGGAGGTTTGTGTTTGGGGCGCCGCGGCTTTTGTTTTTTAAAGAAATGAATTAGACATTTATATATTTTTTATTGTTTGGCTTATGTCTTATGTTTATTATTAGTTAGTTTTTTTAAATTAATTTATTTTTATTAATTTTTTTTGCCACGTGGCTCTCAGCCCATGGCTGGCTGGTTTATTAATACAAACTTAAAGTCAATTTTATTATACTATATATTTTTCTATTCTTAATTAAAATATAATACTAATATAACTCATTTAAAATTATAATATATAAATATATAATTAAAAAATACAAATTAATAGTCATCTATAACAAACAAACTTATAATTATATTAATTAAATTTTTATAAATATACAAAAATATATTTCAATTAAATAAATAGTTTTCAAACACTTCAAAAACATACAAAATATAACACTAAAAATATTTTAAAAACTTATACTTTTCTAAACAATAAAACAAGTCTATTCCTAACAACACCAATATATTTCAAAAAAAAATAAACATTAAAAAAACTTCATATAAAATTTACTTTATAACAATTAACCACTAAACGAAAAAACTATTCTAATATTAACTACTTAATAATATAATATATAAACTAAACATACAAGTTCCATAAAAAATAACCTGTAAATAAAAACAAAACAAACCATAATAGTCCTTCAAATTCCTACTTTACAAAAAAACATTACCAAACATTCTTAAAAACACAAAAAAACAACTAATAAACTATGTCAAATTTCCTAT
>PVIH01031607.1:0-10595 GCA_004025045.1 Sigmodon hispidus | reverse complement strand
AAGGATATACAGGGATGGAAAAAAAAATTCAGAGGGAAAGCTGAACACAAAGAAAATATATGTGTAGCAATCTTATTTGCATTTCCACCCTTGATAAGCCATGCTTATGATTATTATCCTCTGTATAGTTATTGTTAACTCTTCCACATTTTTAAATTCTTTTTACTGTTTTTTTGATAAATACAAAATAAAGAAGGAAGAAAAAAAAATAAAAAAAAAAAAATAAAAGCATGCATCACCACTGCCTGGCTGTGCTCCCAAACTCTTAATGATTGCAAACATTATCATAGAAAATCCTGGTATATTACATGCTGGTAAGGTGATCCAAGTAACATCAGCAGTAATAGGAAGTACTTAATAGTATACCAGCTGATAAGTGCAGTTACAAAAGCACAGTATGTCTGTGATATCCCTGCCAAGAATTCACAACTTGACCTTGATTATGTGCAAACCAAAATTAAAGCATACTTTACAAAACAATTAGCTTACATGTTCAAAAGTGTTGAGACTATAAAAATCAAGGAAAGACAATGGAATTATTCCCAACTGACGAACACAAGATAAATAAAAAACTAATTGTGTAATGCCTAATTTTAACTAAATCCTTTCTATGTGAATAATATTATCATGGCAGGATATAAAACTTAATGAGTGAGAATTACATGGTGATGATATATTAATGTAATTCACTTACTTCAGTGCTTACATTTGGGTTGTATAGAAGACTGTCCTAATTGCAGAAAATCTATATTAATGTATTCATGCAGAATTGGAGAGGTGTCATATTATTTTAGTAGGAACAGTTTCAAAAGATTTATTTTACATTAAGACTATAGTTACCAACAATAGATTTAAAGTTGTCGATAATAAGTGTTATGTTCTCAACACAACTTATAAATAATAAAAATAGTAATTCTATTTAATCATTCTATGATGTATGCATATTTCAAAGTATCATGTCAATATATCATAAACATACACAATTTTTATTTACTCATTAAAATTAAAACAAATAAGATATAGAACACTTTGAGCGCCATAGACTAGCATGCATTGTCCCTCCAAGACAATGCCTAGTTCTGTTTTACAGGATTGGAAATAGAACCTAGGGCCTCATGAATGCTAGACAAATGCTCCATCACTGAGCTATACCTCCAGATAAGACAAATGTGAATCTCACTTTTATTATGAGAGTTGATTTACCTATTTTAGGCTCTCGTGTAAATGAAACTATGAGGCAAAAAAAAAAAAAAAAGAATTCCAAATTATAGAGAATCATGTTGATAAGCTAATTGCAAATATTTCAGAAAAAAGTTCCCATACTTTCAAATATTCTTTAAGTTTGCAGCAAATGGTAAGATTAAACTCTCAAGAAATACATAAAAGCTGTGAAAGAAAACCAAGTAGCAATTTTAAATAAATTTTTAATCTTTAAAATTAAAATATTTAGCCATCAGAGAAATTCAGATCAAAACAACTTTGAGATTCCTCCTTACACCTGTCAGATTGGCTAAGATAAAAGACACAGATGACAGCCTATGTTGGAGAGGTTGCAGGGCAAGGGGAACACTTCTCCATTGTTGGTGGGAGTGTAAACTGGTTCAGCCACTTTGGAATGCAGTATGGTGATTTCTCAGAAAACTGGGAATCAATCTCCCCAAGGATCCAGCAGTACCACTACTGGGTGTATACCCTAAAGATGCACATTTGCACTCCAAAGGCATTAGCTCAACTATGTTCATAGCAGCATTATTCGTTATAGCAAGAACCTGGAAACAACCTATATGCCTGTCAACTGAAGAATGGATTAACAAACTGTGGTACATCTACACAATGTAGTACTCCTCAGCAGTTGGAAAAATGATATACTAAAATTTGCAGACAAATGGATGGATTTGGAGAATATCCTCCTGAGCGAGGTATCACAAACCTAGAAAGTTAAGCAGGGGATGTACTCATTCATCAGTGGACTTTAAACAAAAAAGCAAAAAGCAAAGCCTGTCCAAGCTTCAAACCACAACCACTGAACAGCTTGAGATCTGAAACACCTGGGACTGGCCCCTTGGATCCCACTCCCTTTAGAAGAACACCTGACTCAGTCTTGATGGGGCGAGGAAACTGGATCTGCCAGGAGTGGATGCTGAACTAAGTCACATTGGGACCTTAGGACCTCCTGCCCTTTCTGGGGAGGAGATAAAGTAATGGGGAGAAGAGAGAGTGGCTGGAAGGGGTGGAAGGGGGAAGGGAGTTTGAACAAGGGTATACATGCATAAAAAATATGACTTTATTCATAATAAATATCCCCCCTAGGACTCAAGTTACAGCCAGTAATGAGCCATTGTGTGGGTGCTAAGGATTGAGCTCAGGTCCTCTAGAAGAGCATCTATTCAAATTGACAACCAAGATTAACCTTCACAATATGTAATATGCAATAGGTACAAGTGTAGCATAGGTAACCTTAGAAAGCAAGGTTTTCGAGCTGTAAAGAAGTCAAGGGTGGTGATATGCATTGACATCCCTAGCTACTCCAGAAGTCATGGTGAGTTCCAAGCCAGCCAGAACCACACAGTGAGATCATGTCTCAAGAAAAACTGAAGCTATGCGCCACACCACCTGACAAGAGATATGTCATATTTTTTACTTTACTTTAAAAAAATATCTTACTTTAGTCCAGCAGTTCTCAACCTTTCTAATGCTGTGACCCTGTAATCTAGTTCCTCATGGTGTGCTGACCCTCAACCATAAAGTTATTTCATTGCTACTTTGTAAATGTAATTTTGCTACTGTTATGAATCATAATGTAAATACTTAATATGCAGAATAATGATATCGCAAAGGGGTTGTGATCCACAGTTTGATTACCACTGATTTAGTCCTTTAAAACCCATTTGACCTCAGGAGTTTTGTGTGTGTGTGTGTGTGTGTGTGTGTGTGTGTGTGTGTGTGTGCATGCGTGTATGTGTGTGTGTGTGTGTGTGTGTGAGAGAGAGAGAGAGAGAGAGAGAGAGAGAGATTCATCCTGTAAGTTCTGTTATTCTAGAGAATCCTGACTACTACAGATGGTAAGACCCTATTACTGAAGACACTGTATATTTTGGATGCAGGGAATACAGGAATTGAGCTGAAGCATCCACACAAGTGTAGGGACGTGTGTCTGATACCCCAGTGCTAGGAAAGCAGAGACAGAGGGATCACGGGAGCCAGTCTAGCAAGTCAGTAAAACACCCTGTTTCAAAAATTGAGGTGGATATCAATCAGGAAGCATCCAGCATCTGCCTCCAGACTCTATGATGGCTGATAGGCAAGTGCTGGGGATCCCCCTGTCTCCCCACCTCAGCACTAAGATTACAAATGTGCTGTGCCAGCTTTTTATATGGGTGTTGGTGATTTAAACTCAGGTCCTCATGCCCATGTGACACTTTACTAAGATACCACACCAGCTCCCCATGTTTTTAAAGAATAAAATTCTTATAATAGATACCAAAAAGAGCATTCAAAAACTCCAAACTCCATTCACAAGAAATGTCCAACTAGGAACAGAGGAGACATGTCAATGTTATGAATGGCATACATGAAACCCCACAGAAATAGAAAAGGAACATCTACTCTCACAACTACTAGTCAATGAAACAGAAGTTCTAACTAGTGAGATAATGTAAAGAAAACAAATGCAAAACATTCCATTTAACTGGTGGCACATGCCTTTAATCCCAGCACTCAGGAGGCAGAGACAGGTAGACTATGACTTCAAGGCCAGCCTACATAGCAAGTTGCAGGTCAGTCAGGGCTAAACAATGAGACTCTGTCTCAATAAAAAAAAAAATCTAATGTAGAAATAAGAAAAATCACCTTTATTCCAGGCCACTGTGATCCTTATTTATCCAGAAAAAATATCATCTAATGGTTGAATTTTTAAAAATCATGCTTAAAATGCAATTTGTAGAACCAGTGAAGAGAAAATAATCAAGGATATATAAAAAATGAAAACAGAGCACAACGGAACATATTTCTAATTCTAAGATATTGAGAACAGTGTACTCAGCATCAGAGTAGACATTCTCTTTAATTATACAAGAAACACTGGTCCAGAAAACTCATATCCTAAGTTATTAAATATACCTAAACAAACTTAAAAGAATACAAATCACACAAAGTATCTTTTCACACAACTAAATTAAAGTAGAAATATAGAAATATAACATGAAATTTTGCAAATGCTCATAAACAAAATACTTCTAAATAACCAATAGCTCAAAGAGTATAAAGTATAAAATATTTTGACCTTTATAAAAATAAAAATGCAGCATATTGCAAGTTGTGTGGATCCACTAGGCATAGCTTAGAGGAAAAAATAAAATACATCTAAAACAATCCAAGAAGGATAAGAAATAAAAGTAAGAAAAAAATTAAGTAAAATTTAAAACTAGAAGAACAGTGAATAAAATCAGTTGCAGAAAACACTGACTCTCTGAAAAAATTAAAATTTTGGTGAAAAACCTGACAAGACTGACCAGAAAAGAAAGTAAGGTCCAGCTAACTAAAATTCCAAGTGAAAGAGGGCATATAACACCATTATAGAGCCTGAGGATATTATAGGCATAATTAAGAAGTACGTCAATATATTTTGCACCTAAATTTAAAAATGACATGAAATAAACTAACTTCTCAAGTTATATAAATAATCAAAACTCATCCACATCAAAATATATAACGTAAATCATTCTATGACTTGTAGAAGACAAACTCTCTACCTCCAAGTGGTCTAATTAAGTCTATTAAGCATGTAAAGGAGGTATAATCCTAATTCTTCCTAGTCTCTATTAGAAAACAAGGTAACAGTAATACTTTTCAGCAAAATATATGGGGTGCCAGCATTAATTTAAACACACAAAACCCACAAAAATAAGAAAGGAATATCTACTTTCACAACTACAAGTCAATAAAACAGAAGATCTAACTGCTTTATTACAGAGTAAAGTATATCAAAACCTTCCACAATTACAAATATAAAATTTTTTTTAAAAAAATGGTAGCTAATCACAGCAGTAATATATTAAAAATAGTAATACCTCACAAGCAGAAATTATTCTGAGAATACAGAATTAGTTTAATATTGTAAGAGTAATCAACACAATTCACAACATTAGCAATCTAAATAAGTCAACCACATAATCACATTAATTGGTGCATAACAGGTTCAAATAAACCAAACATTTATTTATGGGGGAAAAAAACCTCTCAGCCATGTAAAACTAGATGCGAACTTCTTCCTCCTCTTCATGTCTCCTCACCTCCTCACACCTGGACTTTAGCCCCAAGTGATAAGGAAAGACTTCCACGTCAAGTAATTTGCACTCAAAAAGTAATATGGCAGTTGAAAAACCTATTTGAACGTCTGGTGCATCTTTCTAGATCCTTTTGGAAACTCAGTTCCAAGAAAGTCAAAATGAAGGGGCAAGGATAAGTGGGAATTGTCCTGGTGCTTTACAAAAGGATCTACCCTCAAGATGAAGTAGAGGAAACCTTTGGGACCTGTTGGTGATATAGGACCCACCAAGCAAAGAAAATCACATAAATGCCAAAGACAATAAAAAGGTATAAGGAGAAGTGATGAAAATGAAGGATATTCCAATGTTTTTGATCTTTCTTTGCAGATGATCTAGTTTCTTTTCTCTCTATTTTTTATTTTTAGATTTAGTTTTACAAGCCCAGTCACTCGAGTCCTCACACACCAAGAATGTCGTCATTCTTCTTGATGACATAAACAATAGCTCCTTCCTAAAAGGACGGCTTGTCTCCTTATCTTTTGTCTAAATTGCTACAACTAACAAGAGCAGGAAACAAAACAGGATGTGAACAAGAGTACTATCCCTAGAAAAACAAAACTAAATAATCACTCAAACACAACAGCTTTCTAAACATAGAGCAAAATTTATATGCATATATTTTCTACTTTATGAGCATCCCTATAAAATGAAATGCATTTTCCAGAAGCTGGGTTAAAAAGAGGAGGAGGAGGAGGAAGAGAAGGAAGGAAGAAAGAAAAACCCTGCCATCACAGTGTTCCATAGGTTATGGGGAAAGGACATTAGTGTAGAGAAAACGTAATCTCGGACTCATGAAAGATGCCTACTTCTTTATATAAGCTTGAGGCACCATAACATGTAAGAAAATGTTAATGTTTAATCATTGTATTACTCTAGAGTTGTGAGCAGCAAATGAGAAATGAGGCAGTCTAAAGGAACCAAAGCTCCATGTCTCCTTTCTGGAGTCTACAACTACTCTTTGAATGGTGGTTGAATTCCCACAAGTTGAATGTATGAATAAAAGACAATCTACTAGTTTTCACAAAGGCCAGAGGTTCCTCCAGGAAATACCTATTTTAGACACAAGGGTACTGAAACGCACATAAGCTAAGCAAGAGTCACTGAATTCTTCAATACGAACTGTTATTTGATAATAGAATGAGGAGACTTGGCTTTCTTGATCCCAAGGAGCCTGTTGAATGCTGCCTGGAATGAGAGGGGAAGGCCCAGCAGCCCACCTCCACCCTGTTCTGAGCCTCCCCCTTCTCGGGCTCAATCTATCAACAAGGCTAGCCTGTCTAAAAACCAATTTGGACAAACAAGTCAGTCGAGATCCCATAATCACTAGGAATTTTAGTCAACTCATGCCAGGTCAGTTACCATTCACTTTGTAGTAGGCCTCAGGGCTGACAAGATAGGTTTGTACTGTAATGAGAATGAAAGGGGTCAATAGTCCTGGACTGTGGCACAGTAGCTGTAGTCCCCATCAGACTCCTCTGGCCTCAGGGTAGAAAAGGCAGAGCAGAGTGTACCTCAACTCCTGGAGGGTTTCCAAACACAGAACCAAACCCCCATGCCACACAGGCATCACCAAACAGTTTCTGTATCTACAAGATCCAAGCTCTGGCCATGTGTCCTGGTCCCCCTAAAGAAAGCTACCTGCCCTATATTACAGCTCCCGTGCTACTGTTCTGTGCATCTCTTCCTGACCTTTGGCATCAGAATGGTCAGGAGGCGAAACCAATGCAGTCTAGTACAGATGCTGTGCTTCCTAGTTGTGTGGCACTGGACACACTTCTGCTGGGTTTAAAATGGACTAGTTGATAAATAATGGACTTCTAAGGTCACAGATAATATGTAATAATACGATGGTAATATTACCATCACAGGTAATGTCCAGCCTCAAAAAAGAAGAGAATCTACTTACTATATATTCTTTCAAAACATATATCTGAGGGCTAGCAAGATGGCACAGTAGTTAAAAAAAAACAAAAACAAAAACCAGCCACCAAGGCCGATTACCTAAGTTGCGTTCCAAGACCTGCATGGTGGAAAGGAGAACCAACACCCATAAACTGTCTCCTGATCTCTACATGGGCTCCATGGTACATGTAAAAAGTAAATAAAATATAAAAATTAAAAATATATGCTGCATTATATCACCAATTTAGCATATCCAGAATAACAGTGTAAAAGCGCTAACACAACCAAGATACCTCCACAAGTTCTTCTGTGACTTTTTACCCTTAAATCACTTGATATAGATATTTAAAGCATTAGCTCATATAGTTCCTCATTCTCGGCATTAAATTTACCTACAGTTTAGTTACATTGGGATAGCTTATCACTTTCTAAAGTCTACCCAATCTTTGTTGTCTGTATTACTTTTCTATTGCTGTGACAAAACTCCATGACCACGGCAACTTATAAAAGGAAGCATTTAATTGGGCTTACTGTTTCAGAGGGTTAGAGTCCATGATGGCAAAGCAAAAAGCACAGTGGTAAGAACAGCTGAGAGTCACATCTGGGATGGCAGGGGCCTTTTGCAATTTCAAAACCCACTCCAATGATGTGCCTTATTCAACAAGGCAACACTTTCTAATTCTTCCCAAATAGGTCCACCAGCTGAGGACCACATATTCTATTAATGAGCTTATGGGGGTCATTCTCCTTTAAACAACCACATTTGTCTCACCCACCATTCAATGAGAAGATGTAGACTCCAGAAAGGTGACATAGAGCTGCTGTTTCTTTGATCTGCCTCATTTCCCCTCCATTTGCATGTGCTAAATGTATTATAAATTTCCTCCTGGGATATGAATGTCTTTGATTCACAGTTTTCCCTAGTAGAGGCAACTCCAATGGCTTCCGTTTGGCCTTTCCAGTCATTATGGGCCTCATTCCACAGGTCAAAGAATCAATGTGGGAATTCTGCCAACTTCTAAGTATATCTCAATTATACATCCTGGGACTGGGTAAATAACTACAGGATGAGCTTGGGGACCCACTGGACCTAATGTGAGTTGAACTTAAGCCAAAACGTCACTAATCACCTAACCTGCATAAGCCCCTGCTTTAAATGGAGGGCTACAGGGTTCCTTCCCAGTCTCCCAGAATCAGTATCAACTCTGAACCAGGATGTGACATACCCTTGAATGTCTGGCTGTTTCCTTTTTCCCAGTGTACAATTAACCCTTGTAAAAGGCTGTAGGTCCCTCAGGGGAAGGATTGAAGAAAGATACTTTACCAAGACTTTTCTCTAGGGGACCTGGCTGGCTGTACCTTCATTCAAGGGGTTCGTTTTGCCTATGCTGCCCATTATGGGTTAAGCCATTGTGGGCATTGCCTTGTCTATGCTGCCCATTAGGATAACTAAAATCCCCTTGCCTTTGGCAGTGAATCAATGCTGACACCTGGCCCCTGCTACTTCGGGGACCAATTAAACCCATTGCACTTAATTCAGTCAACTGAGCACCAGTGGCTCCAACCCTAAGGTCTGGCACAAGGAAAAGGGCAACAACGAAGCTCATGAGATGTGCTGGTGCCCACTCGCCATTTTGTCTTACAGAATCAGTAGAGGGCATGTCTTCTGGGCCTTCCCATTGCAGAGGATTAGATTTGATAAAATGTGTCCACTCTACCATTGCAATTTCCATGAGTCTTAAAATTCCTTCATCAACACTAAGCCAAAGGACATCAGGCATGTCCAACTATTATTATTATTATTATTCTCTCATACATTACATCATGACCACAGTTTCCCCTCCCTCCACTCTTCCAAGTCCTTCCCTTAACCTGTCCTCTTCCTCCTCATAACCACACCAGGGGTATCAACTGCACACACTTCAAAGTAAAAAAAAAAAAAAAAAAAAAAAAAAAAAAAAAAAAAAAAAAAAAAAAAAAAAAAAAAAAAAAAAAAAAAAAAAAAAAAAAAAAAAAAAAGATTGAAGCCATGGCTTGCTCATGATATGCCTGATCAGAATCTCTTACAGCCTGGTTAAATCCTTAGCACTGAAAGCATTTTGGAACCCACTTAAATGTCTGAAAATTGGAGAATGACTGGTTACATAAATTGTGGTGTATAGATATGTGTCTCTTAACCATGGAGGCTTATTTTATAAAATGTATTATTGGGCACTTTCATTATTGTTCTATCATAGAGGGTGATTACAGAAACCAAGATAGTATAAGTTGATCATTTGCTATGGCCTCTTGATGACATTCAAGGAAACATAGAATGCACAATGCTGGCCTTGGAGTAACAGCATAGTATTTTATAGCAAGCATTCTTGGCTTTAGGGCTTTCCTTCTAGTTTTAGTTTAGATTTATGGTGTGAGGAATTGAACTCAGGGCCTCACACATGGAAGTAAACACTACCACTGAGTTACATACTCAGCCCTAAACTCTGTACTTAAGTAGAAACATACTTTGAAATGCTAAATTAAGTATTGTATGTTAAATACATAAGCCACTACTGTAACTGTGTGTTATGATTGACTCCCGAGTATTGTGTGCAGTACATTTCTGCCTCTGCTCTATTTTCTGTATCCAGAAGCACAGCAGGTTTCTTCACATCAGGTGGAATACATGAACAATATATTGCACTGGAATGTCTTGATGGTTGATATCACTAGATGATAATTGTTCAGCTCAAGACAAGCATGGTGTCATGTACCTGTAACCCAGTACTTGGAAAGCTACAGAAAAAATCATGATTTTGAGATTAGCCTTGGCTATAAAGTGAGACCTTGGGCCAGAATGGGCTATAAGACTTCATCTCAGAAAGAAAGAAAAGAAAGGAAGAAAGGAAGGGACAGAAAGAGAGAGTGAAAGAAAGGAGGGAGGGGGGAGGAGGGAAAGAGAAGGGCAGAAAGAAAGAAAAAATGGAGGTTTATCCATTACAATGTTACTGAGGGATCATACTGAGCGAAGCCTCATTATGTAGCACATGGCTAGGATCATCAATGGAATCCCATAAAGGCATCAGGTAAAAATCAAGACTTCTATATTCACTTAAGAGGGAGATCTCTAAGATATAGTTGTTAAATTAAGAGAGAAAAGGGGTCCAGGGTCACAGCTCAGCACATCAAAGCACCAGTTATACAAGCCTGACATCCCAAGTATCAGTGTCAGAACCCACATCTAAAACAGGATGTGGTAACATGTATCTGTAATTCTAGCACTCCTACAAGCAAGATAGCGGGTAGAGACAGAAAAATCATCATGGTGGGCCAGCAAGCTTGGAGTGCACAGTGAGAGAGAAACAAGGGGAACCTGGCTAAGCAACG
>PVIH01031606.1:0-10597 GCA_004025045.1 Sigmodon hispidus | reverse complement strand
ACAGGGATGGAAAAAAAAATTCAGAGGGAAAGCTGAACACAAAGTAAATATATGTGTAGCAATCTTATTTGCATTATCACCCTTGATAAGTCATGCTTATGATTTTTATCTTCTTTATAGTTATTGTTAACTTTTCAGCATTTTAAATTCATTTTACTGTTTTTTTGATAAATACAAAATAAATAAAGAAGAAAAAAAAGAGAAAAAAATCCTGGAGGGATCAGGAATACAGGGAAAATACCTAAATATAGTAAAGATAATTTACAAAAAGCCAACAGAAAACATCAAACTAAATGGAGAAAAACTCAAAGCAATACCACTAAAGTCAGGAACTAGACAAGGCTGTTCCCCCTCCCCTTATCTATTCAACATAGTTCTTGAAGTTTTAGCTAAAGCAATAATTATGAGAACAAAAGGAAATTAAAGAGATACAAGTTGGAAAAGAAGTCAAACTATCTTTTTTTGCAGATGACATGATTGTATACATAAGTAACCACCAAAATTCTACCAGGGAAGTTTTACAGCTGATAAACCTTCAGTAATGTAGCAAGATACAAGATTAGCTCAAAGAAATCAGTAGCCCTCTTATACACTAAAGATAAAAGGGCTGAAAAAGAAATAAGGGAAACATCATCCTTTATAATTGCTGCAAATAGCATTAAATATATTGTAACTATAACCAAAGAAGTATCAGATCTATTTGACAAAAATTTTAAATTACTGAAGAAAGAAATTGAATGGGATATAAGAAAATGGAAAGACTTGCATAGGTAGGATCAACATATTGAAAATGCTTATCTTACCAAAAGCAATCTACAGATTCAATGCACTTCCCATCAAAATCTCAACACATTTTTTTACAGACCTTGAAATAACACTATTCAATTTTATTCGGAATAACAGGACAGCCAGAATTGCCAAAACAATTTTTGCTTAACAAAAGAACCTCAGGAGGCATCACCATCCCCAACTTCAAATTATACTATAGAGCTACAGTAATAAAAACATCTTGGTACTGGCATAAACACAGACTTGTGGATAAATGGAATCAAATTGAAGATCCTGACATTCACCCAAAAACCTATGAACACCTGATCTTTGACAAAGATGCCAAAAATATTCAGTGGAAGAAAGATAGTATCTTCAACAAATGGTGTTGGCATAACTGGATGGTAGTGTGTAGAAAAATGAAAATAGATCCAAACCTATCACCTTGCACAAAACTTAAATCCAAGTGAATCAAAGACCTCAACATAAACCCAGCTACACTGAACTTGATAGAAAAGAAAGTGAGAAATACCCGCCAACGCACTGGCACTGGTGACCACTTGTTAAACATGATACCAATAGCGCAGACACTAAGAACAACAATCAATAAGTGGGACCTCCTGAAACTGAGAAGCTTCTGTAATGCCAAGGACACAGTCAATAAGACAAAATGACAGCCTACAAAATGGAAAAAGAATTTTATTAGCCCTACAAGTGACAGAAGATTGATCTCTAAAATACATAGAGAATTCAAGAAACTAGTGCTCAAAACCCCTAATAACCAAACTAAAATATGGGGTTCAGAACTAAAAAGGAGAATTTTCAGCAGAAGAATTACAGATGACTGAAAGACACTTGAAAAAGAGCTCAACATCTTTAGCCATCAGAGAAATGAAAATTAAAACAACTTTGAGATACCACCTGAACATGTCAGATTGGCTAAGATTAAAAACATAGATGAAAGCCTATGCTAGAAAGGATGCAGAGCAAGGGGAATACTCCTCCATTGTTGGTGGGAGTGTAAACTTGTTAAGCCACATTGGAATTCAGTATGGCAGTTTCTCAGAATACTGGGAATCAATTTCCCCAAGGATCCAACAACTTTTACCCTAAAAACACACATTCACACCCCAAAAGCATTAGCTGAACTATGTTCATAACACTATTATTTGTAATAGCAAGAACCTGGAAACAACCTTGATGCCCCTCAACTGAGGAATGGATTAACAAGCTTTGATACATCTACACAATGGAGTACTACCCAGAAGTAAGAAAAAAATCATATTCTACAATTTGCAGACAAATAGATTGAATTGGAGAATATCCTACTGAACGAGGTATCACAATCCCAGAAAGAGAAGCTGGGGATGTACTCACTCATTAGTGGACTTTAAAAAAAATAAAAATAAAGAGATATCAGTGTACACAAGAACTCAATGCTAGAATGTAGCTAAATGAAACAATGCCTCACTTCTTCATTGATGGCCTCTAGCAGGGGTGTGGGTGAGGAAAGACTTGTTTTCTTTAAGGGTCTGGCCACAGGGAGTTTAACTATGCTCCAGTAAGTAAATGAACAGCATGAATGGGTGGTTTTGTAAATGTGGAGATCTTAAGTGTGGGCATGAATCTGAGGTCTGATAGCTGAGTTTGATGGGGTGTATGATGTAAAATCACCAAATTATTTATATATATATACATATATATATATACATATACATGTACATGAAAGGAATTGAAGACTTTCTAGAATTGAATGAAAATAAAAACTCAATTTCTTGGGACACATGAAGGTGGTGTATACCTGGAAGACCTAGCAAAAGAAGAAGAAATCACATCTCAAAGGAGTGGATAGCAAGAAATAAACTCATAGCCAAAACCAATACCACAGAAACAACAACAAATGCAAAGAAATCATTTAAACATAGAGTGGGTTTCCTGAGAAAATCAATTAGATTGACAAATTCTTACTGAAGTTAACTAAAAGGCAGAATATCCTAATTAAAAAAAATCAGAAATGAAAACGAGGATATAACAACAGATACTGAAGAAATCCAGAGAATCATAAGGATATACTTAAAGACCTATGATCCTTTAAATTAGAAAATCTAAAATAAATGTATTTAATTTTCTTCATAGATGCAAATTACTAAAGTCAGATTAAGGTCAGATAAGCAATTTAAATAATCCTGTTGCCCACTCCCAGTGAAATAACAGTCATAAAATGTCTCCCAATCAAAAAAAGGGGGCCAGATGGTTTAAGTACAGAATTATAACAGATTTTCAATAATTTTTTCCTTTTATTAAAAATAATTGTTTTTCTCACACAATTTATCCCGATTACAGTTTCCTTTACTTCTACTCAATAAAAGGAAAAAATTTAAAAGCATATGTATAGAAAATAGTCAACAAAATGAAGAGAAAAAATCTATTGAATGGGAGAAAATTTTAAGTAGAATTATTCAATTCTAAGTGTTAATAGTCTGAATGTATAGAGACTTCGATGGCTACATTCTATAAACCCACTGTCAACATTCTGTTGATTGGAGAGAACCCCAAAAAATGTCAGAAGCAAGACAAGGATACATATTTCCATTATTCTCATTCAGTATAATAATAGAGACTTGAACCAGGAGAAAGAACCCCAGTAACCCACTACAAAGTGGGGAAATAATCTGAGTGGACAGTTCTCAAAAGTATAATGTATAAATGACTGATACAGAGATAAGGAACACTCAGTATCCATAGCTAACATCAGTCAAATGAAAATGAAAGATACAATGAAATTTCATCTTTTCTAAGTGAGAATGACTACTATCTATGTTATATATGAAAATGTATTTTTTTGGTTGTGAGCCTAGCCTTTAATGGCTGAGCCATCTCTCCATGAAAATGTATTTTAAATAAATACTTGTTTATTTTTCAAAAACAGAAAAAAAAGAAAACCCAAATGAAGAGAATCTTGGAAATAGAAAGGCTGGGTAAGTGACCAGGAACTACAGGCATAAACATCACCAACAGAATATAAGATATAGAAGATTCACAGGTATTGAAGGCATGATAGAAGAGATAGATTTATTAGGTAAATTCATTTAGAATAAAAAAATGTTCACTCTAAGCAATTTCTAACACAAAACATAAAGAAAATCTGGACACTACTAAAAGACAAAACATAAGATGTGGAGAAGAGAGCATGACTGGAGGGGGTAGGAGGGGGAAGGGACTTTGAATAAGGATATACAAGGATAGAAAATGTGACTTTATTCAAAATAAAAAAAACAAACAAATAAATAAAAGAAGAATAGAAGAAGGAGAAGAAATCTATTTTGCAAACCCAGAGGATATATTTAATAAAATCATAAAAGAAAGATTTCTTAACCTAAATAAGAACATGACTATAAAGTTACAAGAAGCTTACAGAACATCAAATAGATTGGATCAGAAAAGAAAGTCCCCTTGCCACATAATAATCAAAATAATAAACATAGAGAACAAAGAAAGGGTATTAAAAGCTAACAGAAAAAAGGGTCAAATAACTTATACAGGCAGAATTCTTGGAATTATTGAGAAACTATGAGAACCAGACTTCTTAATGGAGAGCCCAAAATCCAAAAGAGCCTGGATTGATGTCTTGCATATCCAGTGACTATAAGAGGTCACAGATGTGAGCCCATATTACTAAACCCAGAAAAATATTAATCACCATAGAGTGAGAAAATAAGGTATTTTATAACAAAGTTGAATTTAAGCAATATCTATACACAAACCCAGCCCTACAGAAGGTACTAGGAAAAAACTTCAAACCCCAAGAAGTTAACTACACCCACAAAAACATAGGCAATAGATAATCTCCTGAAACTGAGAAGCTTCTGTAATGCCAAGGACACAGTCATTGAGACAAAACAACAGCCTATAAAATGGGAAAAGATTTTCACCAAAACTACAAATGCCAGAGGACTGAACTCTAAAATATATAAAGAACATAAGAAACTAGAGCCCAAAGCCCTAAATAACCCAATTAAAAATGGGGTTCAGAACTAAAAAGGGAATTCTCAGCAGAAGAATTACAAATGGCTGAAAGGCACTTGAAAAAGTGCTCTTCATCTTTAGCCATCAGAGAAATGAAAATCAAAACAACTTTGAGATATCACCTTACAACTGTCAGATTGGCTAAGATTAAAGGCACAGATGACAGCCTATGCTGGAGAGGCTGCAGAGCAAGGGGAACAGTCCTCCATTGTTGGTGGAAGTGTCAGCTTGTTCAGCTACTCCAGAATGCAATATGGTGGTTTCTCAGAAAACTGAGAATGAATCTCCCCAAGGATCCATCAATATTACTATTGGGCATAAACCCTAAAGATGTACATTCACACCCCCAAAGCATTAGCTCAACTTTGTTCATAGCAGTACTATTCATAATAGCAAGAATCTGAAAACAACCTGATGCCCCTCAACTGAGGAATGGATTAACAAACTGTGGTATATCTACACAATGGAGTACTACTCAGCAGTAAGAAAAATGATATTCTAAAATTCACAGGCAAATGGATGGAATTGGAGAATATCCTACTGAGCGAGTTATCACAAACCTAGAGAGAGAAGCAGGGGATGTACTCACTCATTAGTGGACTTTAAACAAAAAGCAAAGCATACTGAAGCTGCAAACCACAATTATTGAACAGCTTAGAATCTGAAGCACCTTGGACTGGCACCTTGGAGTCCATTCCCTCCAGTGGAACAGCTGACCCAGTCTTGATGTTGGAATAAGGAAAGTGGACTTGCCTGGAGTGGATGCTGAACTAAGTCACCTTGGGATCTTGGGACCTCCTCCCTTGCTGGGGAGGAGATAAGGAGATGATAAGAAGAGAGAATGACTACAAGGAGTGGGAGGGGGAACGGAGTTTGAACAAGAGGATACATGAATTTAAAAAAAGGGGGCTTTATTTTTTAAAAAAGATAATCTCACACAAACAAAACTGAAAGAAAAAAAAGTGGTAGAATGCACGCATTCACACACACACACACACACACACACATACACACACTACCACCACCACCAACAACAACTCAGGAATTAATATCTGTCAATATCAATGGACTCAATTAGCCAATAAAAAGATATAGGCTAACAGATTGAATACAAAAACAGAATGCACAATTTACCTGCATACAATAAACACACCTCAACATCAAAGACAGACATTACCTCAGTGAAAAGGGTTGAAAAATTTTTTTTCAATCAAGTGGATCTAAGAATCAAGCTGGTATGTCTATCCTAATATCTAACACAATAGACTTTCAATCAAAATTAATCAAAATAGATGGAGAAGGAAATTTCATATTCATCAAAGGAAAAATCAAATAAAATACTGTCTCAATTCTCAACACCTATGCCCTAAATGTAAGGGCACCCACGTTTGTAAAAGAAACATTACTAAGGCTTAAATCACACATAGAAACCTGCAAATCATAGTGGGAGACTTTAACACCCCACTCTCACCAATGGACAGGTCATCCAGAGAGAAATTAAACAGAGAAATAATGGAACTAACAAATATTTTGACTCAAATGGGCCCAACAGATACCTATATAACATTTCACACAGACACAAGAGAATGTATCTTTTCAGCACCACAAGGCACCTTCTCCAAAATTGACCCTATACTTGGTCAGAAAGCAAATCTTAAGAGATACAATAAAATTGAAATAACCTTCTGTGTCTTATCAGACCACCATGGATTAAAGTTGTATGTCAACAACAGAAATAACAGAAAGCCTACAAACTGATGGGAATTGAACAACTCTCTACTAAGTTATCACTGGGTCAAGGAAGACATAAATAATGAAGTTAAAGACATTTTAGAATTCAATGAAAATAAATGCACAACATACCCAAACTTATGGGACACAATGAAAATGATGCTAAAAGGAAAGTTTATAACATTAAGTGCCTTAAGGAAGAATTTGAAGAGATCTCATGCTAGCAGCTCAACTATACAGAATACTCTAGAACAAAATGAAGTAGATACATCTAAGAAGAGGAGATGGCAGGAAATAATCAAAGTGGGGGCTAAAATCAATAAAATAGAAACAAAGAGTTGGTACTTTGAGAAAATCAATAAAAAAGATAAAAGACAGATGCAATATTCAAATTAACAAAATCAGAAAGGAAAGGGAGGGCATAGCAACAGACACCAAGGAAAGCCAGAGAATCATTACGTTGTACTTCAAAAATTTGTACCCCACAAAACTGGAAAATCTAAAAAAGGAACAAATTTCTTGACACATATCACTTACCTAAATTAAATCAAGGTGATATAAACAATGTCAATAGACAGATAACCCCTATGAAATAGAATCCATGATTAAAATATCTCATACACAAAAAGGGCCCAAGGCACGATGGGTCTAGTGCAGAATTCTACCAGACTTTGAAAGAAGAGCTGATACCTATACTCTTCAAATTTTTCTACAAAATAGAGACAGAAGGAAAATCCTCAATTTCTTTCTTCGAGGTTACAGTCACCCTGATAACCCAGACAAATACCCAATAAAGAAAGAGAACTACAGACCAATTTCATTTATGAACATAGATGCAAAAACAATAATATACTGGCAAACTGAATCCAAGAACATACCAAAACAATAATCTACCATGACCAAGTAGGCTTCATCCCAGAGATACAGGGGTGTATTAATATATGAAAATTTGTCAATTTAATTCACCATATAAACAAACTGAAAGAAAAAACACAAGATCTTCTTATTGTTGAAAATGCCTTTGACAAAATCCAACACCCCTTCATCATAAAAGTATTGGAGATCAGAGATACAGGGGAAATAGATAACCATAGTAAAAAGAATATACAGTAAGTTGATTGTCAGCATCAGATTAAATGGAGAGAAACTCAAAGAAATTCCACAAAATCAGAAACAAGGCAAGGTTGTCCACACTCTCCAAACCTATTCAATATAGTATTTTAAGTTCTAGCTAGAACAATAAGACAACTAAATGAAATCAAGGGAAAAAAATTTGTAAGGTAAAAAGTCTAGGGTATCATTATTTGCAGATGATATGATAGTATACATAAGAGACCCAAAAAACTTTACCAGGTAACTTCAACAGCTGATAAGCATCTTTAGTCATGTGGCTGGATTCAAAATTAATTAAAAAGCTAGTACCTTCCTATATACAAATGATAAATGGGCTAAAAAAAGAAATAAAAATATCAACACCCTTTACAGCCTCAAATAATACAAAATATTTTCGTGTAACTCTAATCAGGCAAGTGAAAGACCTCTATGACAAGAACTTCAAGCCTTAAAAGAAAGAAATTGAAGAAGATACCAGAAGATGGAAGGTTCTTCCATGTTCATACAATGGTAGGAATGACAGCAAAAATGGCCATTTTACCAAAAGCAATGAACAGAATCAGTGCAATCCCCAAACACAATTATTTAAAGATCTTGGAAGAACAATACTCAGCTTCATATGGAAAAAACAAAACAAAACAAAACAAAACCCAGGTTAGCAAGAAACAATCTTGTACAATAAAAGAAGTTTCAAGAGTATTACCATTTCTAATTTCAAGCTCTACTACAGAGCTATAGTAATAAAAACCACATGATATAGGCATAAAATGACAATTAGATCAATACAATCAAATAAAAAACCCAGATGCAAATCCACACACCTAAGGACACCCAAATTCTGACAAGGACGACAAAATTATGTAATAAAAAGAAAGTGTCTTAAACAAATAATGGTGTTCTAATTGGATGTCAACATGCAGAAGAATGCAAACTGGTTCATATTTGACATTCTGCACAAAACTCAAGTCCAAGTGGATCAAAGATCTCAAAATAAATTCAGATAAATTGAACTTGATAAGAGAAAAAGTGGGAAATAATCTCAATTGCATTGGCACAGAAGAAAACTTCCTGAACAGAACACCAATATCACAGGCACTAAGACAGTCAGCTAATAGATGGGACCTTATGACACTGAAAAGTTTCTATAAGGCAAAGAACACTATCAATAGGGCAAAATGACAGCCCACATAAGGAGAATGGAAAAAAATCTTTTCAAACCCAGTATCTGACAGTGGGCTGATTTTCAAATTACATCAAGAACTTGGGAAATTAGATATCAATAAACCAAATAATCCAATTGATTATTGAAGTTCTAAGACAGTAGTTCTCAACTCCTGGGTCATAATCCACTCATAGGTCAAAGGGTTGCATATCATCTATACTTTGTATCAGTATTTACAATACAACTCATTAATATAAACAAATTTACTTTTATAAAATAGCAATGAATGATAATATTATGTTTTGTTTTCACCATAACCTAAGAAACTATTAAGGGAAGGTTAAAAACCACTCCTCTAGGGCAACATGGAGAGATTTTTTGAATGAAAAAATTCTATTTTAAACCCTGAAACAATTATATTTCAGTTCTTAGAACATCCACAATGAAATGATTAAATACAGTGTAAAGGGAAAGGATGTAGATTACCACACAACATAAATTTTTTGGGTGGTTGTGTTTGAACTAGACTCGTTATTAGAGACCAAATGAAACGCTGTAGACTTGGCTTTCTCCTCATAGTGTATGTATACATATAAGGTGACAATCTACCAAACTAGCTCATACACACAAAAGCTCTCTCACTGATCTCACACTTGCTTTAAAGTAGACCCTATTCTTCCATGTCTTCTGAAATTCTATTTGAAAAATGATCTGAGTCTAAAGACTGCTATTATTAATAAAATACAGTTTGGATATAATGTATTGAGGAATTTGTGATTTGGCATTGTAAACTATCTTAGTAACATCTATGTTTCTGTAAAACTAATAACCAAGATGTTAGGGGTATATTAAAGTAGATAAAACAGACTCTGTGTCTTAGGTATATTTTGTGTTGAAGGACACTCCAGAAAACTTAGACAAATCCTGACTAAACATGAGAATGTAAAGGGATTGTGGATACATGAAAGATGTAAAGGATTTAGCCAAAATTTGTAAGGCCTAAGATTGTATCACTCACACACACACACACACACACACACACACACACACACACACACACACACACAGACTCATCCAAAGCCACAAAATCAATATGAAAATATTGGATAAACAACTAAAGCAGTGAATTGATCACCAACAGAAGATGTAATCCACTGTGACTGTGTCAACATGATGGGACCAGATAAGTGATTTAGTCACTTCCAAAGGAGTTATACAACAAACGGCTGATGGTATTCGTAAAACATTAGTTTAAGTAACTAGATATTTTGTTGAGGGTAACACTCCTACATTAATAACCTTGGTACAGTTGGACAAATGCTAATTTCCTCCTTACTGATATACACTAAAGTAATGGACTGGTAGGTTCAAGGTAATTTTTTTTTTCAGTGAGGTCAGCCGAAATGCAGATGATAGCCTACTTAGGGATTAGATGAAATCATTGATAATGTGATCTTGACTGGACCACATTAATAAAAAAAAACTGTGAGGTGGTGTGGTCTCTACCATTTCAGCCAGCTTACTGAAAGTAATATCTTGTTTTATGAGTGGGTCCAGATTTTACAGCTCAGAGAATCTTCTTAGACCAGGGAAAGACAGTAGGATCTCAGGCAAAAATTCTTCCTTAGATTTTGCTTAAAAAGCTTGATTAGAAAGTTGTAGTGATATATTGTATATTTAATAAAATCATCCTGGAATATCAGAGAACAGAATCACCCACAATCCAGCCATAAAGGATAGAGTAGTAACTTATGCTTTTACTCCCATCACTTCATCTGACAAAGTGATGACTTATAC
>PVIH01031605.1:0-10599 GCA_004025045.1 Sigmodon hispidus | reverse complement strand
AGTTGAGCTAATACCTTTGGAGTGTGAATGTGCCTCTTTAGGGTATATACCCAGAAGTGGTATTGCTGGGTCCTTGGGGAGATTGATTCTCAATTTTCTGAGAAACCTCCATATTGTATTCCAAAGTGGCTGAACAAGCTTACACTCCCACCAACAATGGAGGAGTGTTCCCTTTGCACCGCATCCTCTCCAGCATAGGTTGCCAGACTTTTTATGTAGTTTCTGGGGATCAAACTTAGAAATGACTGATCTATCTCCCTAGATTGTTTTTCTACAAGCATTTGGCTTTGGTTTTTAAATTTATTTATTTATTATTAAGTATACAGTATACAGAAGAGGGTACCAGATGTCATTATAGATGATTGTGAGCCACCATGTGGTTGCTGGGAATTGAACTCAGAACTTTGGGAAGAACAGCCAGTGCTCTTAACCTCTGAGCCATCTCTTCAGCCCCTGCTTTTGGTTTTCAAAGACAAGTCTCACATATAACCCAGGTTGGCCTTGAACTCACAGACTTCCTCCTGCCTCAGTTTTTTAAGTACTGGAAATATAGCCAAATGCCATTGTACATTAGTTCTTAGCATATAGATATATATGCATATATATGTGTGTGTATGTATATATGTATTTAACTCATGTAACCTTCTTGCTAGTCTTTATTTTTCTTTCTTTTTTTATTTATAAGTCTTTTTTACCAATGTATCCTCTTGCTCTCCCTTCCTTCTCTCCCCCTAATCCGTCTCAGTCTTCAACCTCCCCACTCCCCAATCCCTATACCCTCCTCCAAAAGAGGAAGAAGTCCCAAGGTGAGTCAGCTTGGTGTAGTGCATCTACTCCAGGTAAATCCAATTTCCTCATCCTAATATGAAGACTGGGTTAGGTGTTCCTCTGAAGGGAATGGGCTCTGAGGTGCCAGCCCATGCACAGAAACACAGTCTGATCCCTCCCCTTGAGGCTCCACATACTGCCCATGAACAATAATTAATTAAGTGGGACCTCCTGAAACTAAGAAGTTTCTATAAGGCCAAGGGCACAGTCAATAAGACAAACCAGCAGCCTACAGAAAGGGAAAAGATCTTCATCAACCCTACAAGTGACAGAGGACTGATCTCTACAATATATAGAGAATTCAAGAAACTAGAGCCTCAAACTCTAAATAACCCAATTAAAAAATGGGGTTCAGAGCTAAAAGGGGGATTAGCATATTTATTGTGAAAAATAGAAGGCTGAAACTTCAACACATGTAACTATAGTCATGTGATATTTGATGAGGCCAAAAATACATACTAGCAAAAAGACAGCATCCTCAACAACTAGATGTCTACATGTAAAAGAATGAAATCTTCTACATATATATCACCCTGCACAAAAACCAACCCTAAATGGATCAAACACCTAAGTGTGAAATCTGAAACTACTAGGAACAAACATAAGCAGTATCCTAAAAGAGACAAGTGTAGGGAAGGACTTTCTGAATAGGATTGAACTTGCTCAGAAATTAAGGTCAACAGTTGCAAAAATGGGACCTCATGAAACTGAAAAGCTTCCATACAGGTTAAGAATAAGTTCACAGAGTGGGAGGGAATCTTTGCAGCTATACATCTGACAGAGGATTAATATAAAGATATATGAAGAACTCAGAAAGCAAAAAGAAAAGAAATGCATTGGATACTTTCTGTGTCTATGACAAAATCTCAGTGCCAAAAGCAACTTACGAAAGAAATAATTTACTCTGACTTACATTTCTGGAGGGTTAGAGTCTGCAATGGTTAGGAAGATGTGGCAGCACACAGCCAAAGCAGGAAACTGAGAGATAACGGCAACAGAAGAGATGTGAGAACAAAGTGAAATAGTCAGAGGCTATCCATACCTCAGTGATGTACTTCCTCCAGAAAGGTTCCACCCCCTAGAGGTCCTGTGACCTTCCCAAACAACGCCATCAACCAGGGACCAAAGATTCAAACACAGGAGCCTATAGTGAACGTTTCCCATTCAAACCCCACCACACTAAACCTAATCAAAGATAACCACGAACCTAAAAAGAAGTGACACTGGCTAAGAAACATCTTTAAAGGTGTTCAACAATCTTAGAAATTCTAGATATGCAAATTAATGCTACTTTGAGATTTCATGTTCTCCCAGTCAGAACTGCTAAGATTAAGAAAACAATTGACAGCAAATACTGGCAGGAGAAAGTATGGAGAAGGGGAACCATTATACAGTCTTTGAGGAATTGCGAACAGATGCAGTATCTATGGAAATCAGTCTGGAGAATTCAAAAGTCCTTTGGGCATATGTTGCTATATGGACCAGCTACATCTCAGTATATACCCAAAGGACTCAACATCCTGTGCCACAGATACTTTATCAGCCACGTTCATTCATATGTATGTATATATATGCACATATATATGTATATATGCATATACACACACATATATATATATGAACAATAGATAATAGCATTAGACATGCCAAAGTCGGGGAGAGAAAGCCATGAGGCTTCAACTCTACACAAAGCACTACAGGCAACTAAGTAATGGTGAGAGTGAGGTAAATAGTCTTCCCCAGGGAAGAGGATATCAATTGAGTATCTAATACCAAATGGTCAGTTCTGAAAACATACATATGAGTAACATTATAAAGACTGAGAAAGTCATATTTAGGAATATATGTACATACATATATGCAAATAACAACTACTTAAAAAAAAAAAGAGGTAAGCCATGAATTTAAAAGAGTTCACAGAGAAGTATATGGTTTGGAAAGAGAAAAAGGAAGGGGGAAATGATGGAATTATGTTTAATCTCAAAAATATTTTTAAAAAGCAGATTTTATTCTAGAAATAGGTACAATTTGGCAACTAAAAATAAAATAATGTATTTGAAAAACCGTTTTTAGAAGATAAGACTAGTGAAGGAGGGTGTCTCTGTTACTGCCTCCCTGTTGTGATGCAATGCTAATGAAAACAACTTCCGGAGGAAGCTGACTCAGTTCTAGGACACAGTCCACTGCGAGAGAAAGTCACCACATCATCCTGCGTTCACAGCTAGAAAGCACAGGGAGATCAATGTTGGTGTCCAGATTACTTTCTCCTTTCTGTTCATTCTATGAACTGCCATATCTTGTGGGGTGGTGCATCCACACCATCTCAAAGTAGGTCCTTCCCATCTCAACTAATAGAAAACAGCTAATCCCCTGTGGGCTGCAGAGTCCTGTCTCATAGGGAATCCTAGATCTTGTCAAGTTGACAATCACAATGAGCCACCACAGATAGTTAATCTTGGCTGTCAACTGGACCTCATCTGGAATCAACTAAAAGAAAGCAGTTGACCACACCTGCTTGTCAGGGATTTTTCTTGATCAGATCATTTGAGGTGGGATGACCCAGCCTAGTTCTGGGCCTTGCCTTCTGGTAGCTGCCCACATAAAGGACATGGAGAAAGGAAGCATTTCTTTTTTGCATGTTTGCCCTCATTAGAAGATTCATCTATCCTACTGCTGAGGCATTCCTTCACTGATGTTAGAGCCCACTTCTTTAGCATTCTAACATATACTGGAGACCAGCTGGGACATCCAGCCTTGTGAACTGAACAACTACTAGATTCTTAGAACATTTGTTCAGAGACATCCATTTTTCAACTATCCTGCTGACCACAGTCTGTAACAGATAACTTTTTCACACACACACACACACACACACACACACACACACACACACACACACCCTATGGTGATATATTTTATATTTAATAAAACCAGTCTAGAATATCAGAGAATAAAATCACCCATAGTCAAGCCACAAGAGTCAGAGAGTGATAACTTATGCCTTTAATCCCAGCAGGGGAAAGAGAGTGGTGACCTATGCCTTTAATCCCATCACTCAGGAGACAGAGATCTTTCTGTGTTTCTGTAGGTTGGAGGCCTAACTACCAAACAATAGTGGCTCTCACCTTTAATCCTAACCCTAAGATTACATTGCAAAGTTAAACACAAAGGTAAAAGGGCAAAGAAGATATTTAAGGCAGGCGTAGGCAGACATTGAGGTATTCTGTAGAAGCAACGAGCCAGGCTGAGGACTCTTGAATATAGCTTTTACCCTGAGAAGTTGGCTGAGTGAGATATGACTATGGATGATTCTATTCTCTGATATTCCAGGCTGATTTTATTAAGTATAAAATATATCACCACACACTCCTCTAGAGAACCCTGATTAGTACACAACACAGGCATTTTATAAAAAGTAAATGCTTAATGAAGTAAAAGAATCTAGTCAAATGCCAGTTTCTGAAGAAAAAGGACATTCATTCCCTCCCTCCTTTTCTCTTTCCCTCTCTGGCAGTGTCTCGCTATGCAGCCTGGGTTCTTCCAGGACTCTGGACATGCACTCCCATGCCTGTCTTGGCCTCATTTTGACTTGTAATCTCCATCATTGTTGTTTTGTCCTTCCCCAAGTCTATTTTAGAGACCACAGGATAAGAGGGACGTAAGTAGAAGACGGTTTTCTTTTGATATTGTCCTGAAACACATCTGGCAACTGTTCTATGCTCTTGGGAACAGATCTGAAATCCCTTCTGCTGCTGGGAAAACAGGCAAACCAGAGACAAGATCAATGTCACTTAGTGAATTAGTGACAGAGACAGGAACAGAATCCAGACTTTCTAACTTGAAGATTACCCCTCCCTTTAATGTCTAAATAGCTCTTTTTATTTTAATCCAGCTGCGCCATGTTAATAAGGTTTTGAGGAGACCTAGCTCTGTGCTTTGTGCAGTTCACAGATTTGATATTTACCTCAGCTATTTGTTGTCTGTTTAATAGGTTTTGTTTGTTCTCCAGATGTCCATTATCTGGCAGCTTATAATCATATACAATTGTTTACACCACTTACCGTTTGCTTTCAAGTCATGCCAAGAAGGACTTGGTGTAAACTAGCTGTCTGCGACAGCCACACTAAGCTAAGCCTTTAAAAGGGTCTATTCGAGCCTATATAAATAAACATAGCAATATGGAAAGTAACCTCATGGACATTTATGGCACTGTGGGGCAGCTGGGAAACATGCAGACTTTCTCTGCTGTGGTTTAGAGTCTCTTTTTAAAAATTATTTTGTTTTTCTTAAATTCTTTCAAATTTTTGTCATTGTGTATATTCACAATACTGTGTTACATATGGACATTTTCATACAAGCACATGACGAATGTTGAGCATGCAGCCCTTGTCATGGTTGTGGAGAGTTATTTACATTTTAACTCTTTGTCTCATCTAATCTCCTCCAACCCTCACACACTCCAGGAGAACTGTTTCAGATGCAACCAGTTATAAGCAGGTGGTTAACAAAACCTCACCCTGGGATTGATTTCCAGACAAAATGATCAAAACTAAATCACATCTATGCTCATTAAAAGACCATCAGGCAGCCCAGGACAACTGCAGAGCCACAGATGGTTTGGTCCTTTTTGACTAGTGAATATGGTCAAAGTCACCCCCCAATGAGCTGCTCAGCTGTATGAAATAAACCAGAGCCTAAGAAAGAAGAATATTCCCTCCAAATATTCTGCACACCCCAATGTGGAAAATAATTCAATACTCTTTTCTGGAGGTGGTAGGGGTTCAATGACATAATCTGTGGGATGTGCACATGCAGCAGCATAAGCATATACATGTGGAGGCTGGAGAAAAATCTCTGGTATTATTTAGTTTTAGACAATGCCTCTCTCTAGCCTGGAACTTACCATATAGTCTAGGTTGGCTAGCCAATGGGCCCTAGGACTTTTCTGGTTCCCCCTTACACACATTGGAATCATAGGCGTACTTCATACTTGGAAAGTATCCACTCTCCCGTCTGAGTCATCTCCCCATATTGTGACATAATCTTTGTATATAAAAATAATATTGTGTGTGAAGAGAGTTTTAGGACTAAACTGAGTAAAAGTGACATTTCCCTCTTCCGGTAGATGCTGATTGACTCATCACTATGCACCCAGAACTTTGCCAAGTGCCAAGGGCCAGGATAAGAGGTTCACAAAGACAGGGGAAAACCTCATCTTTACTCTTGATTATTTAGTGAATTATCACTACATTAATAGCTTAGAGGCTTAAGAAATGGCTCAGTTGTAGTTAGAAGTTTGTAGCCCATCCGGCCCGAGGTCTGGACCTGCAGTTTCAAAGCTGCTTAGCCCCAAATAATCACACAAAGGCTTGTATTAATTACAAGCTGTTTGGTCTATGGCTCAGGCCTATTACTTGCTAGTTCTCACATCTTAACTCAACCCATTTCTATTCATCTATGTCTTGCCACATGGCTAGTGACTTTACTTGTGTTTTATTACCTCTTGTTTTGTGAGAGGCAGAAGCTCGCAGCGTTCCTGTCTGACTCCACCCTCCTTCCGCTTTATCTATGCTCAGATTTCCCTCCTGACTATAAACTGCTTTGCTATAAACTATTACAGTTCTTACATTATACAATGGTAATTTGCAGCATACAGAAAGACACCTCACATCACTTCTCCTTTTCTGTCTAATCAAAAAGAAATGTTTTAACATAGCAAAATTATATATAACAAAATAGTTGTCAAGCAAGAATTGTAGTTACAATATCTAGTGTATTTGTATCTAGCAAAAATATATAAAATATTTGATTATCTATCTTATCTTTGTGAGTCTAAAGTTTTATATCTGGTTTTTATAATAACTAAGGAAAACTATAATTACAACTGTCTAATCTAATCTTTGACTCCATCAAAGACCACAGAAGGTTATAATATTATCTGAGTAAACTTGCAAGCAACTTTCAAATTCTGGAAATGACCGAGACATTTGACAATCTGCACAGTCATCTAAAGTTCTTCATTTACCTTCAGCCTACAGACCTAGATTCTCTGACAGACCCTTTAGTGAAGCAGGAAATTTAAAAAAAAAAACTGCTCTGCCCATTCTGACATGCTTCTCTCTGTGTCCTGCTGAATGTGTGACAGTTTTCTCTATGAAACAGAAACACAAAGGACCATCTAGATTTGTTCTGTTAAAGTCCAGAGGTCATTTTTCACAGGTTTTTCATGTCCAGTCTATGCAGCATACTGTCAAGCAGTTGAAACAAGAACAGTCTCTTACTCAGTGGCCAGCCTTTGCCACAAAGTAAGTAAACTCTGCATGGAGTTTCTTTGATACCCATCATTCTCTTGAAATAGATTGGTGCTGCCAGGAGAAGACATGTCTCATTGTCCAGAAAAGCCTTAAAACATTTTAAATGGCATATTTTGTAGATCTTTGAAGTGTTTGAAGATTACCTATCTAACTGAAATATATCTTTGTATATCTAAAAAACTTAACTGATATGATTATAAGTTAATTATCATAGATAACTATTAATCTATATTTCTTAATTATGCATTACAATTTTAAGGAAATTGTATATGCATAATATCTTAAATAAGAGGAAAATGTACATACAGTATAAAAAATTAACCTTAAATTTGTATTGATAAACCAAAATCTACATCAATATAAAGTATTTTGAGATTAACAGTTGTTTTTTGGATCAAAGTAAATTTAAGAATATATCTTTTTAACATTTTTATAACATATTTTCCTTTTTATCTAGAAAGAAGTTGACCATGACCTTTAACCATTTATAATGAAAACAAACATTTATAAACAATATTTTGGGAATTTGGACATAGCTCTTTATTATTATTATTCTTTGTTGATTGGAGGTACTGGCAATCTTATGGGGGTCTTGCAGCTGAATTTCTTAGCCAGCAGCCTTGAAGTTGATGTGGCCATCTTTTTTACTAGAGATTTAAAGAGGGTCTTTTTTAAAAATCAGACAGTTTTTTAAACCTGGAATATATATATATATATATATATATATATATATCATCTTATTTTTGTAAAAAGAAAAAGAAAACCTTTTTTAAATTAGTATATTTTAATTTTAATTTTAAAGTCAAGTCACTTACAAAATATATAGGTTAAATTAATCTAGCAATATTTATAATCAAATATCTATTAGTAGCTCTTGCGCTTCTTTAGCAGTTAAAGACAACATAACATATAGTATCTAGACTCTGTATTTTTATCTTTATGTGGCATGTATTTACTTTACTTTTTAATGACTTTTTAATTTTTTTTCAAGCGTACATATATTTTAAAACACATTGTAAATCCTTTAGAGTTTTTTTATCTGTCTATATTGCATATCTTGTTGTTAATCACATCTTTAATCTGCTAAAGTGTGGCTAGAATTAAAGGTTTGGCAATGGCAGCTTGGCAGGGTTAGTGGCAGGAACCACTTTACTACCCCAACCCTGAAAAATTTTAGAGTCCACATTGTTACCAAGTAAAGCATCGCCTGCCTGCTGCTCATAAACTTTACGTGAATGTTTGGCAGCAGGGTCTCTTAAAAGAGCCTTGCATGGATTTTTGTTGCTAAGGCTGAGTCAGAAAACCTCTCTTTAAAAAACAGCGCCTCTGCTCAATACCAGCAAACAGAGCTGACAAGAGAAAATGCTGCTATTAAGAAATAATCTTGGACTCTGTTTTCTTTTTGTCTGAATGAACGGAAACCTTAAATCTATCATATGCAGCTTGTGCTTATGGTCAAGGCTCTTGTGAGACTTCAGGAATTGCCTTGTTGCACCTTAAATTGCATATCATAATCCCAGCACTTTGTAGCTCAAGCCCTGTACACCATGGCATCTCTGTTCCACAGCCCATTTGAGAGATATAACTTGAAAGCTATTTTTTGCTCCATTTCTGTGCTCTAGAACCCTTTGTAAGCTTTATCAGTCTTAGTAGATCATGCCTCACATTGGAACACCATTTGTAGTCAGAAGTTTCTGACCTGACTGGACCTTCTTACCCATGGTTTCAGAGCTGCTTATAGAATAATTACACAAAGGCTTTATTAATTATAAACTGTTAGATCTATGACTCAGGCTTATTACTTGCCAGCTCTTACATCTTAACTCAACTCATTTCTGTGGTGATATGTTATATATTTAATAAAACCAGTATGGATTATCAGAGAAGAGATTCAGCCACAGTCAATCTATTGTGGTATGAATTTGTTGTGAGATATGTTTTAAATGAGGTTTATTTTGTGAGAATTATTTATAAAATAGAGGAGGTTTTAAGAGGAAGTGAAGAGATAATTATGTGTTGTATTATAGAATTTTTGTGTGTCTGGCTTGGCATATTGTGAACTGGAAGTTGTGTTATTAGTTTGAAAATTTGTATAATTCATTTGGAATTTTTGTGAGAGAATGTTGCCTTTTTGTTTTGTTTTTTTTTTGGAGGTTTATTTTTGGAATTTTTTTTAGTTTATTATGTTTTGTTTGTTTTTAGTTTTTTGACATGATTTATGATTTATTTATATGTATAGTTTTTGATTTTTTGTTATATTTTTTTGTTTTGTTTAAATAGGAAGGTTTTAAACTAGGTATAAAATTATATATTATAGGGATTATTATAAGACAGTGTCTGGGGAAGAAAAAGGTTTTAATATAAATGAGGTTAAACTATTGTTAACAAACAACAATTATAAAGTGTAAGTTAATATTTAAAATGTTGATATAAGAAAATGTATAGGGATTGTTTTAAGGTTGTTTATTTTAAATAATAAAGTTTTAACATTTGAGTGTCTTTGTTGAAATGTGAAGTAATAATAATTTTAATTATTTAATTTTTAATATTGTTAAGACTTGAGAAGGAAAATACATATTTGAAGTTGGAATTATGAAGTAATTTTTAGAATTTAGAAGATAACAACAGTTAATTATTTGGACAGTTATTTATTATTTTTTGTATAATGGGAGTATTTATTTTTGTGACTATTGGCTTATGATATTTGACAAGTTTTTATATAAGTAGGGTATTTTTGTAGGACTGTTTTATTTTGGCTAGGTAGGCTTTGGCAGTTTTTATTTTTTATTTTGTTTGTTTATTTTGGACAGTGAGTATGTTGACAGTAGTCAGGGCAAGTGTAGTCTTTTGTTTTTTAGGTTATTAGTTATTAAATTAGACAATTTTTTGTAAGATGTTTGTGATGTTTAATATTGTTTTGAGAAAGGAACGGTGATGTTAGGAGTTGTCATGTTTTTTAAGGCCAAATTTGAGATAACAAAATTTTGAATGTTATATTTTTTTGGTTTATGAAGTGGTTGAAGATGTTTATTTATTTGGTATATTTTGACATGTTTTTGAAAAGTTTGAGTATTTTGACTGTTAGGTGATAAATTTGAGTAATTATAATTTGTAATCTTAATTAACTAAGAAAGTGAGGATAATATTGTAAAAATAGGCATTTTAAAATCATTGTATAACCTTTTTAAATAATTTTAAGTATAACAATCTTAGGAAAATTGACTAAAATATATAATTTGTATTAAATGACAATAATATTTTAACTATATATTATTATATATAAAAATATATTTAAACATATTTATATAAAATAACTTGTGTGTATAGTATAATAAATGTTATGACTATTATTAAATAATTAGAGGTAGAAATTGTATTATGGAAATGACAATATATTTAATATATACTACTGTATAAAATGTTTTAAACAGAGGTAGACATGTGTAAAATAGGGCAA
>PVIH01031604.1:0-10602 GCA_004025045.1 Sigmodon hispidus | reverse complement strand
TTATGTTGAGGTCTTTGATCCACTTGGATTTGAGTTTTGTGCAGGGTGACAGGCTTGGATCTATTTGCATTTTTCTACACACTTCCATCCAGCTATGCCAACACCATTTGTTAAAAATACTGTCTTTTTTCCATTGAATATTTTGGGCCTCTTTGTTGAAGATCAGGTGTTCATAGGTTTTTGGGTTAATGTCTGGATCCTCAATTCTGTTCCATTGATCCACAAGTCTGTTTTTATGCCAGTACCAGGCTGTTTTTATTACTGTAGCTCTATAGTATAGCTTGAAGTCAGGGATGGTGATGCCTCCTGAGGTGTTTTTGTTGAGTAAAATTGTTTTGGCAATCCTGGCTTTCCTGTTATTCCAAATGAAATTGAGTATTGTTCTTTCAAGGTCCAAAAAATATTGTGTTGGGATTTTGATGGGCAGTGCATTGAATCTGTAGATTGCCTTTGGTAGAATTGCCATTTTTACTATGTTGATCCTACCTATCCAAGAACATGGGAGAGCTTTCCATGTTCTGATATCCTCTTCAATTTCTTTCTTCAGTGATTTAAAATTTTTGTCAAATAGGTCTGTTACTTCTTTGTTTATAGTTACTCCAAGGTACTTAATACTATTTGCAGCTATTATAAAAAGTGGTGTTTCCCTCATTTCTTTTTCAGCCCTTTTATCTTTAGTGTATAGGAGGGCTACTGATTTCTTTGAGTTAATCTTGTATCCTGCTACATTGCTGAAGGTGTTTATCAGCTGTAGAAGTTCCTTGGAAGAATTTTGTGGGTCACTTATATATACAATCATATCATCTGCAAATATCGTTTCACTTCTTTTCCAATTTGTATCCCTTTAATCTCCTTTTGTTCTCTTATTGCTTTAGCTAAAACTTCAAGAACTGTATTGAATAGATAAGGGGACAGAGGACATCCTTGTCTAGTTCCTGATTTTAGTGGGATTGCTTTGAGTTTTTCTCCATTAAGTTTGATGCTGGCTGTCGGCTTTTTGTAGATTGCCTTTATTGTATTGAGATATTGTCCCTGTATTCCTGATCCCTCCAGAGCTTTTATCACAAAGGAGTGTTGGATTTTGTCAAAGGCTTCTTCAGCATCTAAGGATATGATCATGTGGTTTTGTTCCTTTAGTTTGTTTATATGATGGATAACGTTTACAGTTTTTTGTATGTTAAACCAGCCCTGCATTTCTGGGATGAAGCCTACTTGGTCGTGGTGGATGATATTTTTTATATATACGGTTTGCTAAAATTTTGTTGAGAATTTTAGCATCAATATTCATGAGGGAAATTGGTCTGTAATTCTCCTTCTTTGTTATGTCTTTGAGTGGCTAGGGTATTAGGGTAATTTTGGCCTCATAAAAGGAATTGGCAATATTCCTTCAGTTTCTATTGTGTGAAATAGTTTGAGGAGTAATGGTAGTAATTCTTCTTTGAATGTCTGGTAGAACTCTGCACTGAAACCATCTAGACCAGGACTTTTATTTTTGGGGAGGCTTTTAATGACAGTTTCAATTTCCTTAAGTGTTATAGGCCTGTTTAGGTAATCAATCTGATCTTCATTTAATTTTGGTAATTGGTACCTGTCCAAAAAGCTGTCCATTTCTTCTAGGTTTTCCATGTTTGTGGAATATAGATTTTTGAAGTCTGATCTGATAATTCTCTGGATTTCCTGGCGGTCTGTTGTTACGTCCCCCTTTTCATTTCTGATTTTGTTGATCTGGACACACTCTCTCTCTCTCTTTTTTGATTAGTTTGGAAAAGAGCTTATCTATCTTGTTAACTTTCTCAAAGAACCAACTCTTTGATTCATTGATTCTTTGTATTCTTCTTTTTGTTTCAATTGTATTGATTTCAGCTCTAAGTTTATATCCTGCTGTCTACTCCTTCTAGGTGAGTTTGGTTGTAATTGTTCTAAGGCTTTCAGCTGAGCTGTTAGTTCTCTAGTGTGAGATTTCTCTAGGTTTTTCATATAGGCATCTAGTGCTATGAATTTTCCTCTTAAGACTGCTTTCATGGTGTTCCACAAGCAGTTTGGGTACGTTGGGTATGTTGTGGATTCATTTTTGCTAAATTCTAGGAAGACTTTGATTTCTTTCTTAATTTCTTCCTTAACCCAGAGGTGGTTCAGCATGTTACAGTCTTTATTGGTATTTAAACATGTGTTCAGAGTTCTCCAAAGAATAGAGATTCAGTGTAGTGTCATTCAAATCCGCCATTTTCCAAAAGAGAAGTTTAAATGCATACCAATGCAATATGTTGTCATAATGAGTGACTCATCTCTCTTTGTTTCTTGACTGTTGAGGGCATATGACTAGCCACCTCATATTCTTGGAGACATCCTTTCCTTCTCTCTTTGTTTTTCTTTCTTTGTTGCTGTTATTTTGTTTTGTCTCTCTGTGTAGCCCTGGCTGTCCTGGAACTTGTTCTGTTAACCAGGCTGGCCTTGAACTCAGAGATCTACCTGCCATTGTCTCCCAAGTGCTGGGATTAAAGGCTTGTACGACTACACCCAGCAGTACCTTCCTTTCTTAAACTTATTTTACCAGGTTTATTTTTCTCTTTGACAATGAAAAAAGCAATTAACATAGCCATAATGCTATAAGCAGATTATCAGTATTTTTCTGGTAACCTTATTTAATTAAAAAAAAAAAAGCCTTACAAATTAGAGCTATAATTCATATTTTTCAGGTAAAGAACCTAAAACTCAGAAATTAAAATGATTTAGCTAATAATAAATGGAAGGTGACTTTCTATCTAAGACACCCCATTACTCAAATGGTTTTAGACTATTTTGACTAAGATATTCATGTAAGGCTCACTAATAAACTCATTATGACAACATATTGCATTGGTATGCATTTAAACTTCTCTTTTGGAAAATGGCGGATTTGAATGACACTACACTGAATCTCTATTCTTTGGAGAACTCTGAACACACATTTCAATACCAATAAAGATTGTAACATGCATAACTTTATTAGCATCAGCACCACTCAGTATTGAAACAGCATGACTAATACACTAAGAAGAAATACAAAATTTTATAACTTTGAACAGAGGAGAAAAATCAAGATAACACTCAGGAGGAAGCTGCTATTACTTCCTGAATATTTCTACCCAAATATCGAAGCACTAGATGTTTTTAAAACATGTATGAAGCAATCACACATCTACAAATGACTGTTTTGGTATTTAAAATATTCCTTCCTCTCACACTAACACCCCAGATTTGTTGCTATTCTTAAGATAGTCAATAAAGTATAAAGACAAAAAACTGCTGTTTTCAACAATAAATTATTTTACGTTGTATGTGAGAACAACCTAGCATAATCAAATACTTCCTGTGTTTAATCCAAAAGCTCTCAGAAAAATATATCAATCAACTGATTTAACTAGCAAAGAAGAAAAATATATGTACCATGTTTTACAACTTAGATAAATGAAAGCATTAGCAAAAACTGTGTGTTCCTATCCCAAGGGGGAAGATAGGCTTATTAAGTTTCACTTCCAAGTTCTGAAGACGGTTGGAAGCCAGTTCTCTAAATAGTTGCTGTTATCTCCTGGAAACATTCTGGTTCTTTCAATTTTGTAGCAATTATTCACATTTTGAAGTGACTGTGCATCATCACCTCCTTCACTTTATCACATTTTACTTTTTTTCAGGTTCTCAATTATCAATCCTGCATGGCTTATTCATTTATAGATTGTTTTCTGAGTATCATTACTATTTAGAGACTAATGATTAAAATGATAGTAGATACACAAACATGAAGAAAACACAGCCTCTAATCACAAGACACTGATAACCTAGTGTCTATCTACCTTTATGTCAACTTGACACAACATTTTCATAAAGTTGTTAAATGAAACAAAATTGTTGCCAGGGTCATCTGAAAAGAGAAAACCATGATTGAGAAAATGGCTTTAAAAAACTGTCCTAAAGGAAAGTCTAGGGGCTATTATTTTGATTAACAGTTGATGTGAAAGGGCCCATGCCACAGAGGGTGGTACCACTCCTGGGCTGAGGGTCCTAAGTGTTATAAAGGGATAAACTGAGTAAGCTAGTAAGCAACACTCCTTCACAGCCTCTGTCTGCCTCAGCTCATCCCCACTTATCCCTGCTTTGAACTCCTTCCTGCCCTGACTTCCCTCAGTGAAGGGATGTGATCTGAGACCCCTCCCTCAGTCATTTGTTGTCATGGTTACTGTAGCCAACAGAACCCTAACTAAGACACTTAGTGGATAAATAGAGTGAAATAAGCATAGCATTATTTGGCATAAAATTCAAGACCAAGAGAAAACTAAACACCTAGGAGTATACAAAAGTCCAAAACAACAACAACAACAAAAAAAATGCTAAGCTCTGGTGCAAGGGATTAGGAAAAGTGCTGGGGGAGGAGGAGATTCCTGAGAAAGATACCTGAGAGTGGGTTACTTTGAACTGATACAGAAAGAAGAGCGCATTCATAATTTTCAGAAATCTTTTATCAGTGTACAGAGTCTAGAGAACTAGAATTAGATGTTTACTAAGTCCTACGTGAAATGAGATAAATAAAAAACACCAGGGGTTTTTTTTTTTTTTTTTTTTACAGGTTTTATCACAAAAACTAGTATCGTAAAACAAATACTTGTATTGCACAAATTCACTTACCAATAAATATTTACTGTGCATCAATGATAACACAATAATTTGTGCCAGGCATTTGAAATTCAAATTTTGTTTTTGTTTTCATTTTTGTAGTAAATAACTATTGTTCTTAATGACCTCATCATTCCATGAGAGAAAGGAGTATAGGAAGATACATTTGCATATGAAATGTGACCCAGGAACACAGAGATAGGGTTTAATATAAGATAAGAGACAGGCTTCTTCACCAACAAATTGGCACACAGTATTGGCAGATGTTTTCCAGGAGAATAAGAAAAGGAAACATTGGTTTTTTTAGGGAACAACACAAGCAAAAGCCAAGCAAATAAGAAATAATCAAGAGTAGGCTACAGCTTAGTGGTTCCAAAATTTCTGGAAAGTGTAAAGCAAAAAGTGGCCAAAGAACAGTTTACAAAATGGAAGAAGGTACCAGATCATGGAAAAGTGTCTTTCTAAGGAGTCTGGCTCCTGATTCAAAACATGTGCTTTCTTTTCTGTACTTTTTTTTTTAGGCCCAACCAAAGGCTTTTATCTCACAGGCTTCAGAGAAGAAAGCCTTCCCCTGCACCAGACTTGATGTACAGCCAATTCTTTGCAAGATTTGGGAGAAGCTGAAATCAGGGTCACTGGCCCCTGGCCAGTCATACTATATATGTATTGCCTTCCCACCATGACCATAGATTACTATTTGATGCCTGAAGTAATGTCCTTGTCAGGCGTCACTGCTGAAATCTTGAAGAAGGGTGGAAATTCCTTATAGACATTTCTTACTAATTTGAGTTAGTCTAAACCGAGACTGTCCCACTAGTATTGGATACAAATTGTTACAGATAATGGTCTGGAGAAAGGCTATACTAAGGAGATTAGATTTGGGGTTCTTGTATTACAAGAAAAAAGGGGGGAATGCTGTGGGATTATGCTCTTGTACATTGTAAATATTTGTCCCTCCTACTGGTTTAATAAAATGCTGATTGGCCAGAAGGCAGACAGAAAGTATGGGCGGGGCTGCCAGACTAAGAAAACTCTGGGAGGAGGAAGAGGAAAAAGAGATGCCAAGGGGATACAGAGCAAGTAGGATGAGAATGCTCTGAGAAAAGGTAATAACCCACGTAGCTAATCATGTGTTAGTTTAAGAATAAGAGTTAGCAATTAATATACCTAAACCATAGGCCAAGCAACTTGTAATTAATAAAGACTTTGTATAATTATTTTGGGATTAAGCAGCTGTGAGACTGGTGGGGTAGGACATAGAAATTTCACACTACAGTGCATGTTTTGATGTACCACTCCCTGTGTTCAATCCGCAGTACCAGGAAAAGAAACAAAAAGAGGAGGTGGAACAGGGAAAGGAAGGAGAATAGATGGAAGATGAGCAAGTAAGTTTAGTTTTAAAAAATGTTTTGTTTGAGTTGGCTATTATAACCTATGGTAGAGGGGCTCACTAAACATCTGTCCCTTTTCTTCCTAGTGAGGCTGTGGCACACATACCCTTTTAAGTACTTTGAGACCTTTACACTGTGAAGTTCAAGAAGCTTATAGCTTGCTATTTTTTTCTCAGCTTTCCAAGGAGCTAGGGTAACAGGTATAGCCAACCAGTACATTTTAAATATCATCTTGGCCATTTTGATAAGGATGAATGTGGCTATCACAGAGACTGAAAACTAATTATAGTGAATTTATAAGATGGAAAAAACTCTCTTACTAAAAGATTTTAAAGTTTATATGAGAAGCAAAGTCCTGTGTGAACCTTTTACTAAAGCAGCTTGTCCTACCCAAATACTTACGTTGAAGTGGAAATACCAATTAGACATTTAAATACATTTGCTTAATTCAAGAGAAGGAACTAGAGGATAACACATAATTTTAGAATCATATCTAGACAGTATTTATATAACTTAGCTGTGGAATCCCTGAGAGTCTCTAGATTGGACATAGAGAGAGAAGAAGAGAGATGAGAAACCCAAAGACTAAGACCTGATCACCACTATAACAAAACTGAAGAAAGTGGACAAGAACCAAAAGGAATTTTGAGAGGCCAGCAGTAGGAGGGATATCAAAAGCGTTCCAGAATCAAGACTGAGCAAGGTATCCCTCTATAGGGAATAGGCTCCATAAAGCCAGTTCATACACTAGAGATAAGTTTTGGTGCCATTGCCAGACTGTCATCCATATTCAGAGGGTCTAGTGAAGTTCCATGCAAGTTCCGCTCTGTCAATCAGAGTCAGTGAGCTCCCACTAAATCAGGTCAGCTCTCTACCTGGGTTCCCACATCATGATCTGACCCCTTTTCCCATACAATCTCTTCTACCTTTCTTCAACTGGACTGGGAGCCCAACTCAGTGCTTAGCTATACTAGGGGCAGGGAATTGGTCCACCTCAACTTGATATTCCAGACTGTATTGACTCCCCTGTGAGTTCTTACCCTCTCTGAGGAGTTGTGGGGGAGAAGCTTGGGGGTGACTGAGAAGAGAGAGAGGAGGAAGGGGAAAACAGTGGTTGGCATAAAAAAAAAAAAAAACTTTTAAATAAAAAAGTGTTCCAGAAATATACAGTAGTATAATCATAAGTCAATACATCATTAAGAATATAGTACTAGAAAAGCAATATAACTGGTGTTGCTGAAAAAATTTTCAGTGGAATGGTGGGGCAAAAGGCTCAGTGCAGTTGAGTTCCATGAGGAAGAACTCAAGAAGAAATAAAACCTTCAATGTCATTCATTTAGAAAATGAAAGTCACTGACTGAGGTATCACAAACCCAGAAAGATAAACAGGGGATGTACTCACTCATTAGTGGTCTCTAAACAAACAAACAAACAAACAAGAAAAAAGCAAAGCATGCCCAAGCTGCAAACCACAACCACTGAACAGCTTGGGATCAGAAACACCCTGGACTGACTCTTCAGATCCCACTCCCCTTAGAGGAACACCTGACTCACTCTTGAGGGAGGGAGAGAAAACTGCATCTGCCAGGAGTGGAGACTGAACTAAGCAATATTGGGGCAGTGGGACCAGGGACTGCCTGCTGCCTGCCCAGGGATGGGATGGGGAGTTGTGGAGACGAAAGAATGACTTGATGTGGTGGAAGGGGGTAGGGACCTTGAATAAGGATATACAAGGTTAGGAAGTATGACTTCTTTGTTCATAATAATAATAATAATAATAATAATAAAGGAAAAAAAAGAAAATGGAAGTCACATAGGCTAAATGTGAGTTAGTATACTGGAAACATTTTAGAGAAAATAATTATACCAAATGACACTATATGAATGCCATATAAATATATGAATATAAAATAAATATATGAATGGCATTTACTATATAAAATGTACAAAATACAGAGATTCTTTTAGGCCTTCACATATCAGAATAGTCTAGATGGATACTGACAGAGAAGCTTATGCATGCTGTGGTAAGACTACGGGACAGTAATTGAGGCTATTTCAGGACGTCAAGTTGCAGGCAAGCCTAAGCAGCCTGAGGAGACCTTGATGAAGACAAAGAGCTGGTGGCAGAACTCCAGAGCATCCACCTAGTATTTATAAGGCTTAATATAAAACAAGATTATTTAGACTGAAAAATGTAGAGATGCTTCACAGGGTTCATCACATTTGGAAGACTTTCTACAACAAATAGGAAAATTAAAGTCATTTAAATTGTGCCTCTCATAACTCCAAATACTATTCTTTGAAACTGTGCTTAATTATTTTTTAAGTTAAAAAATGGACTCCTACATTTAAGAAATAATTTAAATAGATTATTTACATTTTCTCAAAAACAGACTATTGTCTTCAAACAACAGTGAGGTAGGCTGACTTTGCAATATATCCAGCTTATCAACAGTTGAATTCTCAAGTACTGTAAATGAGGTTAAGCTCCTGGTCAGCTTAAGTCAAAGAAAATAAAATAATTATTTAAACTCCACTAAAAAAATCATATCAAGAAGATCATAACAAAAAAGCCCTTAATATTGTTTTAGTCCAGAAAAATAAATGCAGGCATGTGTGAGGTTTTTATTTTTTTTAAGCATCTTCCCTATGTTTATAAAGTTATTATCAATCCAAGTTGGAAAAGAAAAAAATCACAGAGCAGTACATGAAGTTTAAATACCTTATGTTTTCATTTTACAGCTTTCCTCTCACGATAAAGTCTTAAAGGTAATTCAAAAAAAAAAAAAAAAGAAAGTACTTTACCCAGAAGATAGAGTCCATATGTTCTGCAATCTGGATACCCATTGGGGAAAAGTCTTAAGTTTTTAAAAACTGAATTTTGACAATTGGAAGCTGATGTGGCTTTTTGAATTTTTTTTCTCTCACTCTATACACAAATAATTTAATCATTCTCAAGGGAAAACAAAACAGACTTTTATCAAAAATGGAAAGGTTTAACACCTGCTCAACTGCAAATTACTTAGCAAATATTCAGCATGCCTTCACAATCTCAGAGTGAGGCTTCATAATAAGCATCTACTCCTAAATGTGAGATATTTCCAGAAGGTGGGCACAGGAAGCACATAATTTTAGATTTCATATTCTATAGTTTACAACCCTCTTGTAATTAATACATTTATCACTATGCTGACTTAAAATTAACATTATTATTTTTATTGGAAAGGATATAAATTTGGCTATAATTAAAGATTTAAACATTAAAATTAGCATCAGGGTTTAAGATTAAAGACAACTATTATTTACTTTCTCTATGCAACAACTAATTTCTAGAACAATGCCCACCATCTAGTGTACACTAACAAATTACACCAGAACCATAAGTATACATGTACCTCATTCTAGTCATTCCTTCTTAGATATATTTAATATACCCCCAGGTTAAAATGATTCGACTCTCACAATCTGGATAAAATGAAATAAAGTTCTTCAAGGACCTTCAATTGTGTAGATTATTTTACAATACATAACTTATACACAAATAGAAACACACACTCCTAATAAATATAATTTAAATAAAAACATTGTTTGCTTAATAAACAAAAGGCAAACTAATACTATATACTAACATATATTTTCAGTACTAACATTATGAATAAATATTTTGGTTTATAAAAGTAACTCTGACCACCAGATTTTAAGAAGAAAAGATTAGTTTTGATTTTTCTTTGAAGGAATTTCACTGTGTTATGCTGCATTCAACATTCATTTGCCTTTTTTCTTTCCAGTGTCCTTCCATACTTTGTAGAGAAATACAATGAAGTCAGAATAAAGAAAGCAATTTTTTTTTTAAAAAAAAATAACTGGTCCAATGAGATAACTTAGTAGATTTGCCACCAAGCATGACAAACTGAATTAAATCCCTAGCCCCACATGGAAGATGAGAAGTTACTCCAATAATTTGTTCTCTGACCTCTATACACATGTTATGTTGTATGTACTAACATGGGGAAACACACACACACAGAGGTGGAGAGGGAAGGGAGGAAAACATACTTTTAAATTTTGTTAAAAATAAGAATTTTCTGCAAGAATATTTTTAAAATTTTATGAAAATGAAGATTCTGACCACAGTGATCACAAACATCTGCTTTGAAAGATGTCACTTCCCTTGAAAGAACAATACTCAACTTCATTTGGAATAACAGGAAAGCCAGGATTGCCAAAACAATATTTCTCAACAAAAGAAACTCAGGAGGCATCATCATCCCTGACTTCAAGTTATACTATAGAGCTACAGTAATAAAAACAGACTGGTACTGGCATAAAAACAGACTTGTGGATCAATGGAACAGAATTGAGGATCCAGACATTAACCCAAAAACCTATGAACACCTGATCTTCAACAAAGAGGCCCAAAATATTCAATGGAAAAAAGACAGTATTTTTAACAAATGGTGTTGGCATAGCTGGATGGAAGTGTGTAGAAAAATGCAAATAGATCCAAGCCTGTCACCCTGCACAAAACTCAAATCCAAGTGGATCAAAGACCTCAACATAA
>PVIH01031603.1:0-10604 GCA_004025045.1 Sigmodon hispidus | reverse complement strand
CCATCCATCCATCCATCCACCCACCCACCCATCCATCCATCCACCCACCCACCCATTCATCCATCCGTCCATCTACCTACCCATGCACTCATCTATCCATACACCTACCCACCTATTCACCCACCCATCCATCCAACCAACCAACCAACCACCTACCCATTCATTTACCCACCTACCCATCCACACACCCACCCACTCATCCATTCATCAATCCATCCATCCATGTTGGTTAGTTATTGTCACCTTGGTACAACCAAAATCTCCTGGGAAGATAGATTCTCAATTGAGGGATTGCCCAGATCATATTAGCCTATAGCCATGTCTGTGGGGAATTGTCTTGATTGGTGATTGATAATACTATTCCTGTGCAGAAAGTTCTGGGTTTTATAAGAAACTTGCTGACATCAGTGGATTAAGGGAAACACTCTTCCACTGCTGATGGGAATGCAAACTTGAATAGGTACTTTGGAAATCAGTGTGATGGTTTCTCAGAAAACTGAGAATCAGTCTACTCAGTGATCCAGCAATACCACTCTTGGGAATATACCTAAGGGATGCACATTCTTACCCCAAGGGTTTTAGCTCAACTATGTTCATAACAGCATTATTCCTAATAGACAGAACCTGGAAGTAACCTAGATGCCCCTCAACTGAAGAATGGATTAAAATATTGCCATACATTTACACAATGGAGTATAAAATATGACATTCTGAAATTTGCAGGCAAATGGACAAAACTAGATAACATCCTAAGTGAAGTAACACAGATCCAAAAAGACAGACATGGTGTGTGCTCACTCATAAGTGGATTTTAGATGTAAATCAAAGAATAACTAGGCTACAATCCACAACCTTCAAGCAGCTAGGTAACAGGAGGAACTTAAGAAAGACATCCATGGATCTCCCTAGGAAGGGGAAATAGATAGGATCTACTGGGCAAATTGGGACCATAAGGAAGAGGGCGCAAGGGGAAGTGGGAAGAGAACATGAGAGAATGGGAACGTTAAGTTGAAGGAGAGACAGAGAAGGAGAACCAAGAAGTAGATATTCTGATAGAGAAAGTCATTGTGGGATTAGAGAGAAACCTGGTGCTAGGGAAATATCCAGGAATTCACAAAGATGACTCCGCTAAGACTCCAAGCAATAGTGGAGAGGGTGCCTAAACTGGCCTTCCCCTATATCAAATGAATGAACACCCTAATTGTAATTATAGAACCTTCATCAAGAAACTGAGGGAAGCAGATACAGAGATCCCAGCTAAACACTGGGTTGAGTTCCCAGTCCAGCTGAAGAGAGGGAGGAGAGATTGTATGACAAAAGGTCAAGATCATGATGAGGAAACGTACAGAGACAGCTGACCTGAGCTATTGGAGGCTCCCTGACTCTTAACTGATAGCTGGGGAACCTGCATGAAACTGAACTAGGACCTCTGAATGGCAGACAAATGGCTTGGGCAGTTTGTAGAGCCTCTTGCAGTAGGACCAGAGTTTATTCCTGGTGCATGAACTGACTTCTCAGAGCCCATTCCCTACAGAGGAACACCTTACTCAGCCTTGATGCTGGGGGAGTCGGGGAGGAGCTTGGTCCTACTTCAGCTGGATATGCCAGACTGCTTTGACTCACCCCGGGAGTCCTTACCTTCTCTGAGGAACAGATGGGGAGATAGGGTGGAGGAAGCTGGGGGTGACTGGGAAGATGGAGGGATGGGAAACAGTGGTGGGTATGTTAAAAATTTAAATGAAAAAGAATTAAAAAATGAAATAGAAAAAAAGAAAGCTGGCTGAGCATCAGCGAGAGGGAGTAAGTAAGTGAGGAAGTAGCATTACTTCCTGTTTCCGGCTTCAGCTCCTGCCCTGAGTTCCGTCTGGGATGGACTGTGACTTGGAAGCTGAAATAAACTCTCTGTTCTATGGCCAAAAACAAAGCAAACTGTAACTATATTACTTATTTATCTCAGTGTCTGTCCATCCATCTCTCCATTCACCTATTGTTTATCTACTCATCTATTTCCTGTCTGTCTACCTACCTATCCCCCCTCTATCCATCTATTATCTATCTATAATATTCATCCATTTGTTATCTATTTATCCATCCACTATCTACCTATCATTTATTATCTTCCATCTGTTCATCTATGTAGAAATCATCTTTATTTATGCATGTATGTATGCACATATAAATATATGTATATACTATCATCTATGTATCATTTCTGTTTTGGTATGTATATATCTTTGCATCTATCCATTTATCTGTGTGTCTACGTGTTACATCTTCTGGATCCATTGAGCCAACCAAGTCCATGGATTGAATAAAAACTGAATAGATACTGAACATGCATATATCCTACTTCTTTGTCATTTCTCCTAAACAATACAACTTTATATTATTTAAGTACTATTTATTAAAAAAAACTGGTTTCACAGGAAATTGTGTATAAATTATATGCAAACACCATGCCATTTTACATACACAACAGACTGGTGTGTCTGAGGATTTGGGCCTCACAGTTACTAATTTCCCATGTTTACAGAGAGACAACTGTGTTGGATTCTGACAACAGAACTATGAGTTAGCTGTGGTGAATATTCCCATTTTGCAGATAAGTTGAGGTTTATCAGTGGTGGCAGCTAGCTTCAAAATGGGATCGAATGTTAGGCCATTCTATTAATTCTTTGACTTAACTTGTCCCGACTCTGGCCCCCAGATTCTTTATCAACCCAAGGGCACATTTGGAACTGATTCTTTGTACTTCATTTCTCATTGTTAGGTTTTGGGAAAGTCATTTATTCAACATGTTTGTGCTTGCCCTGTGCCTCAGCTTGCTGGCTCTGGGGATGGTTGGTTGACCAGCTGCCTCCCCTGGTGGGGACAGGAGCCTGCTCAATTCTGTTTCTGACCAGGTTGCCAGGTAAGGCAAACCTCCCTTCAAGCCTCCCCTATCATATTTACTGTTACATATAACAGTATATGTATAACATATAACTGTTACATATAACATTCCTTCAGATGTTATACATGCACTGTGGGTAGAGTGACCCCCCCCCACACTCTTGTCTTGTTTGAATCTGGATGGTTAAAGAAACCTGCTAGTCTGCTGGGGTTAGGGCATCCTACCACACTGGACTGGAAATAAGAACACATTGAAGCCTGACATCTTAGCTTCAGGCTCAGAGAACTAGCCACTGCCTGTAGGGGGTGGATGGGAAGAAAGATTGGGGTATCTTTTTGGCTGCATAAAGGTTCCAACTGGCCCCTCTCCAGCCAGAGGGTGGGAGGTAAGGCTGAGTACAAAGAAAGCTGTTCCCTTAGACACAATATCTGCAATGGGGCCACATAGCCACCCCTGGGTTATGACTCAAAACCTACAAACAAGAAGTGTTTATTACCTCCAAAGTAGTGCGGGTCATGTAGGGCTGAATGGGGAGGTGAGGTATTGCCTCTGGTATCTTTTGAACTGACTGCTATTACATGTCCCGTGACCAGCTGTGGCAGGGGTTTTGTTCCTGTGAATGAATGGTCTATAAATCTGCTGGGGTTGACGCTAGTGGCAGCACTAGATGGTAGAGAGCAGAACTCGTTGTCCCTGCCCGCCTGCAAAATGAATTCAACACAATGGAGGTGATCTGTGCTTATTTATAGGGTAAATGGATACATCCAGCCCAGGCCGTCAGCGCCTAACTTTGTGTTTTCCCATTTACGCTCTGTGCAGCCTGTACCTAGGATGGCTTTGTGCACTGTGACAGAAGCAAGGTGACGCTGCTAATAGAGCAGTACTGCCCTCCATCTGAGGTTCTGGAATCTTCCAAGCTAATTTCTGTAAGGGTCTTGTTCTTTTGCTGAAAACCCACGGCCGTGGACACTTCTTTATTTACACCCCACTTTTGAGGCTGAATTGACAGGAAATGGGAGAAATTAATTGCCATTTCTCAGACCTCTGAAACAATAAATTTCAGCCATCATAAATTTGGAGGTGAGTTAAATACTGAAAACAATTTATTGCTAATTTTTCCCTCAATTGCATTCCCAAGAAGAAGAAGAAGGTTTTGTGCTTCCTGGTGGAGTTATTGCATCAAAATGATTCGTTAGAAAGCACAATGGGTTGTAAATCAGAAGCTCACCTGAAAGAGGCCAAAGGTCTCCCACAATTCAGTCTCATGTCTGCAAGGCAGGTCCTCAGTGCGTAAAAGGATCAGGCATGATGCACCTGCTGTGACCTCTCAGCTCCTCATGACACTGCACGGAGATAGTTGATTCAATAGGACATCTTACCTCCCAGAGGTGACAACTGATGTCCTGTATGGAAACAAAGCAGAGGGTACACTGAACTGATCACCTATGCAGCTCCCCCCCAGCCTCAGTTAATTTGTTTCCCATCTCATTGTGAGTGCTGGGATTATGGATGGGTGGGTATCTTAGCTACTTTTCTATTGCTGTGATAGAACACCATGACCAAGGCAACTTATAAAAGAAAGTATTTACTTGACTTCCGAGGGTTAGAGTTTGTTTTAGTTATGGTTCTATGGTTGTGAAGAGACACTATGACCATGGCAACTCTTATAAAGAAAACAGTTGGTGTTGGCTTATGGTTTCAGAGGCTCAGTCTGTAAGTATTCCTGGCACTCCATGTGGCTGATCCAACAGGGCTCAAGTGAGATGCACCTTGTACGGAGGCAAACCCCTGGGCGTGGCTACGTAAACCGAGTGGCACTTCATACAGAAGCACCTCCCTGGACGCATACGGAGGCACACCCTAAACGTGACTACATAAACCCGCACACACCTCTTCTCTTAAAAGAGATGCACACGTTTTGGTCTCCCCTCTCATCTCCTTCTGTCCTGCTTTGTTTCTGTACCCGCCTGAGAATTCTCTTAAATAAACCCTTGTGTGGCCTTGGTAGTGTGTATCTCTTCTCATGAGCGAAACCAACACAAGTCTGTTATCATCATGGTGTGAAGCATGCTAGCACACAAGCAGGCATGATGCTGGAGAGGCAGCTGAGAGTTCTACATCTGGGTCCACAGGCAGCAGGAAGTAACACACTTCTGAGACCTCAAAGCCCACTCCCTAGTGACACACCGCCTCCAACACAGTCACACCTCCTAATAGTGTCACTCCTTATGGGTGGGGGTGGGTGGGACATGGGGGGAATGTTTATGTGGCCCCGCCTGTCCATGCATATCGATGAGAGGGGTGTGTCCTTTATCACCAGCACATTCTGATAGCAACACATTCAGTTAGTCGGGTTAGCACCTTTACTGGGTAGCTACTATGTGCCAGGAATCCTTACAGGCAGGGTAATGAAGTACACAGTTTACTTAGGTCAAAGCAATATGGCATCTTCCATGGGACTCAGGGTAGCATGCAAAGTACAATTAGAGAAAAGCCACAAGCCCCTTGCAAAGCAACTAGGAAGGCATCCAGCATAGTTCACTTTGGTTTCAGGGGAAATCACAGCATCAGGGCACACCCCGGCAATCACATTTGGTTTACCTCTGAGAGGTTGTACCAGTCAACTCTCCATCACTATAATGAGTACCAGAACTAATAAAATGATAAAGAGAAAAGGTTATTTAATTGTAGCTCATGGTTTCCAAGATCTCAACCAAGGAATTGGTACCATTGCTATTGGACTGGGTAGTACAACATGGCCAACTGCTTAGTGGAACAAAACCCACTCATCTCATGGCCACAGAGCAAAAGGGAGGCAGGCTAGGGTGAGTCCTGTGATGTCTAAGCAAGCCCCACCCATTAGAGGGTCCACTCCCCTCTCCAGAGAACCACTCCAAGGGATAAGCTTGTGAAAACATATGAGTTTTCAGGAGTCATTTATGTTCCAAACTATAGCAGAACCTGGATGAGACCAGCAAGATGAGAGTGTCCTTTTTCCTGGCCACTAAGGCAGATTCTGGTCATAGATAGGGTACCAGGCAACAGCAACACCCATAGTCTTCTTAACAAGAATATCCGTCAAGATATCCCTGTACATTAAACACACACCTGATGGAGTCTGCCATGCCCAACCTTGTTGCAGGACTTGGGGGCATTTCCCCATTGATTTTCTCCATTCCCCTATCTTTCCTCTGCCATGCAGCTCTCTAGCAGAAGCATGGCCTCTGTCTTGGGATTTGTTGACACGAGAGAGGAATGGCCAGATGGGAGTGACTGAGAGAAAACAATAAAAATATAGAACAGGACCCTGAGGCCTCAGGTGAAGAGCTGGGGAAAGCCAGGCGGGTGCATAAGCCCAAACCTCTGAGGTGGGGGGGAACAGGATGTTCATGCTAAGTCACTCTGACAGCTAGTGCTGTGGGGGTTCAGCTCGTGTGGAAGAACAAAGACAGGGAATTGCTTTTGGAGTAGAGGAGTAATACAAATTTATCTGTGAACATTCGCGAATACAGGGAAATTTCTAGAAGAAAATAAAAGCTGCCTGTAATTCGACTATCCGGATATAAACATTGCTAATTTTTTTTATGTGTTTCTTTATAGGCCTGCGGGCGTTCGGATATATTATTATTATTTTTGTGTTATTCAGACTTGGGATTCTACTACACATAGTTTTTATGTTCTGTTTTCTCTCTGTTCTTATTCTTAACATAACACAAGCATGGCCCCTTGTCCTTGATGGTTTTCTCCAAGTTTTTTTTTTTTTTTTTATAATTTTAAGAATTTACAGAATCGCCTTTTATAAATAAGCTATATAGTTTAACCACTTCCTTTTTGGTAAATATTGAGTTGCCCCTAATTTTTTGGCATGATCAGTGGGACTGGGACAAACATTGTTCCACAGTTGGAACTCAGGAAGTTCTGTGTAGCTAGTGGCTTCATTCTGTAAAGATTCATCATCCTCTAGTGGGTCATTCCCCATTGCTGTGACAGAATGCCTGAGAGAATGTTTTATAGGGAAGACACATTCATTTTTACTAGGGATTTCATAGGCTTCAGCCATGGTCATTTGCCTTTGCTGATTCTTGGCCTGTGTGAGTATCGGTCCTGGATGGGAAAGAGATGAGGAAGAAGAGGAGATAAAAGGGGCAGCTTCACTTTCTGGCTCTCCCTCGCCACCACCTAGACCCTCCTAGCTTCTCTAGGCAGGTCTCCCCTTAACTGTTCCCCAATATCATCAATCTCCCCCCCCCCCGCCAGGTGCTAAGTGTGCTTTCCCAGACCCCAAGTGTCTCCCCACCCAACCAATATGACAGCTGAGATTGTCACACTCAGGAAATCTTAGCCTGTGGGAGCAGGCTTCAGCTCCCATGTGAGGGATGGACTCTGCAAAATTTACCTCTTTTATAAGACACACATATAAAGTTGGGTTTTTTTATTTTAATTTTTTTTATGACTTAAACCCAATATGTTTTCACAACTCCGGGGATATTTATTTCTTCTCACAACAAGAGCTTGGTTCCTACCCCTTAGCCTCTTTGTGGGGATTGAGTCCTTGAAGGAGCTTGAGCTGGTCACTGCCCATTGTTAATTCTCCCCTTTCTAATGGAGCTGAGGAAAATGGCCAGGCCTTGATGAGCAGGGATGGGGTGGGGGAATTTTGATAGCTGAATCTTATTTTAGTTCCAAATGTACCTTCTTGGGTGAGCCATGGGAGAATACTTAACACAGGAAAACCACAGTATCACTTTGTAAAGTTCTGAAAAAGAAGTTGAGTGACCAAGGGCAAATTATTTTTGGCTTTTATTTTTGCAGAAAATAATGCTCAAGTAACCACAAATACTAATTTACTAAAGTAGGCCTACTGACAGCCTTCCAAGATCAGTTTATCTGATTTTAAGACAGGGTCTCACTCTGCAGCTCCGTCTGGTCTTGATCTCATGGTAATTCTCCTGCCTCAGCCTTCTGAGTGACAACTGGTATAGTATAGTATCTCATTGTACTTAGCTTTTGATTCTTCACTAGGTAAAATAATGCAACACAAATTCGGTTTCATTTTGCTTTTTAGACAGAATGTTGAAATAATCAGCTTGGTCAGGGAGACAAAAAGGTGGGGTAAAATTTAGCTTTGGGGGTAACATGCAAGTTTTCACTGCTGTGAGGTAGGGGTGTATATGTGTGTGTGTGTGTGTGTGTATTGTGTGTGTGTATGTATGTGTGTGTGTCTCTGTGTGTGTGTGTGTGTATGTGTGTGTTAGCTTATATTCCAGAGCCCAAGTACTAGAGGTTTCATGGAGATACAGAAGGCAATCCTGGTGGTCTTCAGCATTCCCACACACCCTATCCTATGGTTTCTTAGTTGCTCAGGCACACGTGGGACACAGAATCACACCATGGGCTGGCTCTGAGTTTGGGTCTGCTGTGATTGGCTCTATGGTATCCATTAATGATCGCTGGCATCCTTTCAGAGGGTGTTGGCAGGGTGATAATGCAATTAGCATCTCCTCTTTGACAGAGGATGGAGTGAAGACAAGCTGACTTTGGGAAACTTATGATCACTGGTAATTAGGAGAAGCCCTTGAGGGGAAGACGGGGTTATTTTCTCAAGTGTCCCCAAATGCATGTGTAGCTAACAATCCTTGGAAACAACTTGAGGTCAAGGTAGGTCAGTGTCCCCTGGTCCCAACCTTTTCTGGGTTGGGGTATGTATATATGGCCATTCTGCACTTACATTTTAGCAAGTCTATACAGAGAATACAGATAGAACCATTGGTGATGTTTCAGGAAATTTATTTAAAATTCAATTGTACATTGTGACTTTAAGCACTACTTTTGGGGAAGTGTGTTCTGTGTGACGCAGTATCAGTTCGGAATTATGGACTCTGAGGGAATATGTATAATTTTTATGCACTATGTTTATTGGCACATTTGTGTTAATAGCCAATAAGATGATATTGCCATCTTAATACTGCGTGAAACTCCATGACTCCGTGGCTAATGAGTGGGGCCTCTGAGTGCCTAACTGAGGGAGAGAGGAAGCGAGATAGGCTCGGGGGTGTGGGGAAGGATGTTGGAAATCCAAATGTTGGCTTGGCAGCTTGTATCAGTGTGGTGCAGAGGAGAGAACCCTCCCACAGATGGGGAATCTGGATCTGCTCAGGGACAGAGCCACCCAGGAGGTGCTGACATGCTTGCACAGCAAAATGACCTTCTTTAGAAGAGAGAAAACAATTGCAGAGATATTTAGTTCTCAATTAAATAAAGCTGTGCCTTCTTGATTTGTTTCTGGTGATCCTTTTGCTCCCAGGAACTGGGGTTCTTGCCTTTTGCAGTAAATTTACAGAGGCTTCTGGACACACAGCAATGCTAGATGGCTGAGTCTCCAGCTTGGACCCAGCTCCTGGCCATGCAATGCAGTTCATTGCTTTCAAAACATTCATCTCATGTTAAATTATTCATGGGAATTTGGCAGGAAACAATCAAGTATTTTATACATATATACTGCACGGACATGCTATATAAGTGTGTGTGTGTGTGTACTTCACTCTCAAGAAAGGTTTGAATCTCTTTTTAAAAGATGTATTTTTATCTAGGTGTACATTTATGTCTGCTTGTCGGAACATATACCCTTTACGTGTAGTGCCCATAGGGGCCAGAAGGGGTGTCAGGCCCCTCAGAGATGGAGTTATAGGCAGTTGTGGGCTGTCTGATGTGGGTTTAGTGAATTGAACCCAGGTCCTCTGCAAGGGCAATAAATGCTCTAAACCACTGAGCTAGCTCTCCAGCCCCAGGATCTGTGTCTTAATAAAGGAGCTTTGAAAATGGAGCTAATCTCCAGCCTGAGAGAGGGGCATATGATGGCGACAGGTTGGGAGCAGATGTAGCTCTGGAATAATATTTTTGTAAATCCAACCACATCCCCAAATTACAAAACATTTTCACATAATCACTTGAGGTTGAATTAATTACTTAATTTTTATATTTTGCCATATTTTCATGTTGAATTTGCATCAGAATTTTTTTCTTTTTCTTCTTTTTTTTTTTTTTGTAGTGACAATGTTTAGGGTTTAGGTGTGGGCAAAGGAAGTGTGTTAGTTATCCTCAAATGGCTGACCAGGGTGGTGTTGGGATTGATTCCATCAGCCCGTGAAGCCCTGGCAACCATAGTTTCTTTGTTGTCAGAGAAGATGACATTTGTTAAGTGGCTTCTTGAAGAGGCCATCACTTTGGGCTGAGCTTGAGTTACAACAGACTAAACCAAAATAGGGTCACTTTTACCAAAGTTCTATACTGCTAAAAATGAAAATAAGGACATTAAAAGCTAATAGTCTGGGAATGAGTTGACAATTGTAGTTATCTACAGAGGGAATTTCAGTCTCTTTGAACTTTCTAAGGTAAGTGACTCTGTGTAGAAGAGCCCAATAGGTTTTTGTACTACAGATTGAATTTAGAATCTCCAATATGGACAAGCACTGTATCCCTGAGCCTCACTGGGGGATCCTAGGCGGGGGCTCTCCACTGAGCCACACCCCAGCCCCTCACTGGGGGATTCTAGGCAGGGGCTCTACCACTGAGCCACACCCCAGCCCCTCACTGGGGGATTCTAGGCAGGGGCTCTACCACTGAGCCACACCCCAGCCCCTCACTGGGGGATTCTAGGCAGGGGCTCTACCACTGAGCCACACCCCAGCCCCTCACTGGGGGAGTCTAGGCA
>PVIH01031602.1:0-10606 GCA_004025045.1 Sigmodon hispidus | reverse complement strand
GTCCGTCCACTAGAGTCCTCCCTCGGGCATCAGAATGTGGCCCCAGACTGCTGTCCCCAGTCCCAGGAGTCCCAACCCCAGACCTGCCCTCCAGAGGGCCAGACCCCCACGTGCTGAATTTCAACCGACCCTGCCTCCCCGCACACCTGAGTTAATCAAGTTCTTTACTTTTAAACTTCACCCCTCGGGGTTCGCCCTGAAGGAGGAATGTAGATGCTGGATCTTGACAGGTGAAGCACTGCTTCCTAAACTTCCCCATCTGACACAGCAACACCACACTTGTGGAGTCTGGAACTCCACCTACCGCAAGCTGCCCATGTCTAGAGACTTTATCCCTCGATATTCAGTCTTAAAAGGGTCTGTGGCTGGGAGGAGATGGTAGGAATTGCCCAGACCTTGAAAACCTTCCCCATGCCCTTCAGTCCTGTAACAGGATCTTGGATTCTGACGTTTGACCTTAGGTCTGAGGTTCTAGGGATCTACACCAGAGCAAGCCAAATGTATTGATGTAAGCAGGACTCTTGTGGTATATGAAGTGATTCCTCTCAATTGGACAATAAGGCAGTTAAATCCAGCTTTATTTTCAGAAGGACCAATTGCTCAGGGATTAGCTATAGGCTCTTTTCCATCATCTGCTCTAAGATTTGAATTTGACTCCTGGAAGAGGGCAGGTGGCACCGTTCTCTAGGACAGGTTAAACTGCTCCCGTCCACCGGACAGGGAGGGGAAGTTAAGAAAACCCAAACTTCAATGCTAAGTCATGCGCGACCATGGGGAATGGTCACCAGTTCATCTGATACCCTGTAGAATACATTTTTTTCATAGCCACAGGAGACAAGCCTCCATAACTGGCCTTTTTAGACATATGGGTTAGATATATTTGGGCTGTTGAGAAATTTTAGAGTCGTGTACAGTTACTTCTCAAAAGTTGACTCTGGAATTTAGAAGACTCTTAGAGCCGAGGTGGTGCACACCTGCAATCCCAAATACTCAGGAGGCTGAGGCAGAGGGATTAAGAGTTCCAGAACAGCCTGGAGCTGCATAGGAAGACCCTGAAAAACAAAAGAAAACAAAACCTTACAGCCAAGTCTGTTTTGCTCTCCTGCAGATAAATTCCTGAAAGCACTGAAAGATGAAAAATTACAAGGACTGAAGACGACCAGGCAGCCTGGGAAGTCAGCCTCCGTCTCCTGAAGAGCTGCCCTCCAGAGCTGGGCAGCCGCCTCCTTAGGTGTTAGTGCTTAGATAATGTGTACTATTAGTTGTCATTGCAAAGATGGTTATTTTCCCTTCTGTATTTACTCTGTTCTTCTTGTTCCCAGCTCGTACTTCACATACAGTGCCCACTTGCATAGTAAACCTCGTGGTCTGTTTCCTCCCGGCTGATGCTTGATGACCTCCTCATGGGATGCAGACCTTCTGTCTGGCCTGCCACTGGCAGTTTCCTGTGGTTTGCCAAGTGGACCCAACACTGCCACTGCCAGGCACACCAGGGTGGCCCATGTGTAGGAGAGACTCAAAACATGGGCAGTAAATACTGGTCCTGATGTTGGCTCTCAACCAGATAGATCTTCTGAGGATTAGATTTAAATTAGAATGTTAGTTGCCCTCCATCCCAACATCTTCCATTTTTAGAAGTATTTCTAAAAAATATTTTCAATTTTTTTGAATCACAAACTCTTGGTAATCTTATCAAAGACATGATCCTCCTAAAAAATTCACATACAACATTCAAAAAGTATCAAGCCCTTACTATATGCTTAGGACCCCCACACATACACTAAGCCCTTGGAATTGGGGATGGGGAAAAAGATAAAGTAGGAATATAAATAAGTAAAGTACAAGATGGCGTCACAGAAAACAACATGCCAAAATACGAAAAAAAGAGAGTACGGTAAAGAGAGCCAGATATTCCAGGGAGGACAGGGTGCGGTTTCCAACAGGGTTTCTTTGAAGACAAGACATATTTTGTTACTATTTTTGTGATTGAGACTATATACCCCAGGATGACCTTGAACTCCAAATCTTCCTGTACTTTCATCCCAAGGACTGGGGCTGCAGGTGTATGCTATGAAGCTTGTTCAGTTGGCATTTAAACAATGTTGGGAAGGAATGGAATGCCGAAGCTCTGTGTGTGTGTGTGTGGGGGGGATGGTCCAGGCAGAAGGACCAAAGCACAGGCATACAGTGGGAACATACCAACATTAATGAGTCCTGACAAATAGGTGAGGTGGCAGAGCAGAAGGGGTGAGGGAAGAGGGTAGGAGGCATGCAGAGGAACCCACTCAGTGTGTTCAGTAAGAACTCAGTCTTGTAGCCATGACCAGGTCACAAGGCCCTTGGGAGATGAGAGTCTTTAGGGGTTTTCAGCTAAGGTATAACAGGATCTGACTTGTAGGGATACACGTTCTCTTTGCTGCTACACTGTGAACAGACAGCAGGGGGACAATCAAGGAAACAGGGAGAGCCCTTAGCAATTAACAGAGCTGCAGGAGAAATGGCAGGCCACTGCAGCTGCAGCCACAGGTGGGGTAGGTCTGGGGAAATGAGTAATTTAGTCTGAGATGCATGAAGTGAAGAGTTGTGTATCTGTGGTGTCCGGACAAGACCTTTGCTGAAGTACAAATTAGGAAATTACTGATTGGAGATGTAAGACCACATGAGACCTCCACAGAAGTGTAAATTTCAGAGCATCCCTCACCCGACAATCTGAAGTCTACAATGTTGCAGAATCTAAAACTTTGACCACCTATTCAACTAAGTTTCACATCATGAAACTTTTGTTTCATGCACAAAAGCATTTAAAATTCCTTCCAGGTTATGTGGATAAGCTATAAACAAAGCATGAATGAATTTCAGAGTTAAACTTGGGCTCCATCCCTGAGATATCTAAGTTTACACTGCACATTTTCAAAATCAGAAGAGGAAGAGGAAGATTCCAAACAAATCCACAATACTTCTGGTCCCAAGCATTTTGGCTGCACAAGAGCTCTGAGCCTGGTGAGACCTTGGTTGAGGAAAAGATGCAGAACCTTAGGAGAATGAAAAGAATCTGGGAAAGAGGATTGTTGAGGCTGTTGGCCAGGGCATCTAGCTCCAGGCTCAGGAGGAGATCCTGTCTCAAAGGAATAAGGCAGAGTGAGTGCAGGATACCTGATATCTACCTCTGTATCCTGATATCAGCACACATGGGCATACACCACTTATGTACACATACATACAAAACATGTTCATACATACATACACATATATAAATACATTATACAGACCCATACAAACACATACACAAATACCCATACCCCGAACCTAACAGAATGCCCTCCAACAAATTAGGAGCTATAGAACTTGTTTGTGACACAATGCAAGGACAGATGGCATTTCTTCTGAGGAATTCTGACCTCCTACCAAGTGTTCTCCTGTGCTCGGACTGATAGGTGACCGAGTAGGCCATGGAAGACGGTTTGCTGGGCACTTGCATGGTCTTGACTCCTCAGTGCCCACACAGCAGCCAATGCACCCATACTGGGTGTAACCCCTCTGGATTCTCTGATAACTGAACCCATCCTCCCCAGACAGCTGCAGCAGGCAGACACAGACTTCATTCAGGCCCAGAGGCACGGCCTCATTGCCTGCAGATTGGAAAAGACATATAGGCATACATTTGAAATACTGATTTGTCTGTTCCTGGAGCCATTGTAGAAAGTTGGAGGCATTTAGTGGATAGCTGGAAACCAAAGCTGTTGTGGAACCATCCTTTTGTATACTGTAAAGATTTGTCACTGGAGCCAGGGGGTGTGGTGCATGTTTTTGATCCCAGCACTCAGGGGACAGAGGTAGGAGCATCTCTGTGAGTCTGAGGCCATTGTGGTCTATAGAATGAGTTCCAGACAGCCAAGGCTACACAGAGAACCCTCCTCTCGAAATCAACAACGACAATAAAATGTCACTTAAATTGGTTTAATATAAAGCTGACAGGCTGGTAGCCAGGCAGGAAGTATAGGCAGGACAACCAAACTGAGGATATTAGGATGAAGAAGAATGGAGTCAGAGGAGATGCCAGCAGATGCAGAGGAAACAGGCCATGTAAGAAATGAGGTAACAAGCCATGTGTCACGTGGCAGAGGTTCAGTAAGAAATATAGGTTAAAGTATAAGAGTTACCTAGTAACAAGCCTGAGCTATTGGCTGAGCATTATAGTTAATGTTAAGACCCCATGGTGGTTATTTTGTAACTGATGGTGTGGAAAGAAGTGTCTGTCTATACAAAGTCATCCAGGAAGGGTGACTCATTATGCAGTTTCCATGGCACAGATCCTTTTCAACTCACGCTTAGCTACAGAGATCTGGTAAAACTTTAAAAAAGAATTCATAACACAGGAAGGTCATAGTACACATAATCAGTGTACGGTTCCAGACAGGATGCATGACTTAGATATCTTTTGCATAACATGGAGACTATAATTAAAAACAGGCACACTACACACTTTAAAGCAATATAATCAGAGCATTTTGTATCTGCTGGAAATGTCTAGGCATTGCACATTGCTTTAAGCTTAATGAATGGCCCATCAAATTTTATCCTAAGAATAATCTTGTAAGGTAGAGAGACTGGTTTGATAGGTCACCCAAAGGTGAAACACTCAGAAGTAAATTAATGCTTCTCCAGTACTACTGTTAATAGACAATTAGCTCCTCAAAAAAAATAAAGAGAATTTAATTAAGGGACTGTGCTATAATTGAATTTTTGTTTTTTTCCAATTCATTTGTTGAAATCTAACCCTTTGTTAAGAGATGGAGACTTGGGGAGAGAGTTAAGTCATGAAAGTGGGCTCTTTAAATAGGGTTAGTGCCCTTATGTGAGATCCCAGGGCTGGCAAAATGACTCTGGGTAGCAGCTCTTCCACACAGCTGGATGACCCAGGTTTGATCCTTGGAACTCATGGTTAAGGAAGGGAACTGATTGCCAAAAGTTGTCTTTGACCTTTACACAGTCACTGCGGCAATGCATGCCCACATTCATATTTTCTCTCCCTTGTCTCACAAATAACAGAAACAACAAAAAAGAAACCCCAGAGAGCACCCTTATCTCTTCCCCATAGGAGGACACATGAAAAGAGTCAGTCAGCAGAATCTCATCAAACACGTAGTGTACCACAGTCTTCATCCTGGACTTCCCCATCTCCAAAAGCCTGGGAAGGAAGCTTGTGGCTTCGGGGCTACTCCAAGGGCCATGCTTGTTATAGCCAATGTTAACTTTTGTGGAAAACCCCAGTAGCTCCCACAAACCTAAGGCCTGAAGGGGAGAAATGGGACTAGAGAGCACTGTGTACACAGGGCCCATGGCAGAAGGTGTGGCCCTTATCTGGTGCCACAAGCAGACCTGTCACAGTACCCTGCGAGGGAGGAGGCCAGAGTGGGGGAGAACAGAGCTGAGACATTTCAGTGTAAATAGTGACAGTCCGGGTCCCCCTGGTCCCCTACCTGGGGGTCTCCTCTAGGGTTGTCTGGAGGAAGTTAGGAGACTTGGTGTCTCCCCTTCCTGGGGAATGGAGCCGTTAACGGCCACTCCTGTCTGTATCTCTGTAGCCGAGTCCCCCACTGTGCAGATTGTGTTTGCATTGTGTTTGTCAATTGTCTCAGTGTTTTCTGGAGTCTATCTACAACAGGAAGACCAGAACCAAGAAGTCCCCAGTTTACCCGAGAGCCAGGGGGACCTGTTGCTGCCTGGCAGCATTCCCATAGCAGCCTCCTGAAAACTGTCCATTGCTCTCTTCATGTGTAACATTGCCCTGTTGGTTTTATCTATGCAGATGTTTTAGCCAGGCTACTCCTATTGATGAGTGTGTGAGTGTGTGAAAAATGTGGCCACAGAATGTGTGTTTAATGTTTGGACTCATATGCATGCATTTATGTAACTTGGATGTTACCTGCTCATTTGGTTCTGTTTCTGGTCAGAAAGTTCTATTTGCCTTGTTAAGAAGTTTTGTCTGTTTCTCAAGAAAGTTATCTATGCTGTTCTGATGTGTTTTCTAATTTTGTTAAAAGCATAAAGCTGAGACAGAATGGTTTAAATATTTTTGCTATCTCTATTCCCAATAGCAGTCGGTCACCACCCACAGCTGCTGTGACTGCACTTATGGTCAGGAATCAGAACTTAGCAGGAGTTCAAATGTTTTTTGCTATGACAGTGACAGAAATTATTAAATAAGGTTGAAATCTGTTATAATTAAAAATCTATGCTTGAGCAAATTTGAAAGCATATGACATGACTCCATTTTGGATTGCATTTTTGGTCGGTCACTGACTGTAGTTGCTGAGACAAAGCAACTGCTGCTTTGATCATTCAGATCCAGCGGGTTTGTCATCTTTTACAGAGGTTGGTTACAAATTATTAATTGTCCCTGTCCAGCAATCCTGAAGGACTCCAAGAAGCCTGTTTTTGCAAAGCTAGTAATTTACCAAGGACGCTTCATTCAAGAAGCAGGAAATTCTAAAGGGTCCTGGGTCAGTCTCCAACAATTAATTAAGAAAAATAAAAAACCTTACTGCTAGTTTCAGATGCTTCATTTTGGTCATATGCTACTACAGTGTATGCATATTGAAGAGAACCACAAAAAAGACTATGAAAGTTTTTATGTTGTCCAGAGGATGATAGAGAAAGCAGAGGATTGAGATAATATAGGGAGAGGAAGAAAAAAATGTCTGAAGCAAAGATGCCTAAGGAATTAGAGAGACTGACTTAAGGTATATAAAATGTTGTAAAAGGTATGTAAAATGTTGTAAAAGGTCAGAGGTGATGTGGATTGTGTTTGCTGTGGTTCTCATATCCACATATCATATTAGATATCTCTAATGAGATATCTCAGTATCTCATACCTGCAGATACTGAATTTTAAAAAGAAACTGTAAGATATTGGGTTAATTTGATTTGGTTTTTCTTTATTTTGGAATTAGCTGATGATTCTTCGCTGCAAAATGTTTATGATATATGTATGGTTATATGGACATGTATGTATGTATGTACATATGTATGTATGTAACTTGGATCTAACTCTGTATGTGTGAATATAACTATAATTGTTAAAATGCTGAAATCAGTTTACTTATTAATCATCATGCACTATTGATATTTATGTGACAAGAACTTTGGCAGATGACCTAATTTGAGCACACAGACTCCATGATGAGTGTAAAAATAGATTCCATGTGCTAAAAATTTTTTTAACTTATCTGAAAACAAGTTTATAAGTATGTAATCAAGATTGCAAAGACAGCTTATCTTGCCAGACATAGATCTTAAATCTAAGTTCAGCACATAGTTTTGAGAACAAATTTTTAAGATTTAAAGTGATAATAAAGACATCCATGAAATATTTGTGAAGTGTACTAATGAAAACAATGAATGCTATCAGCACATTCAAGGCTATTAGGAAACACAAGCAGTCATTCTTGTAAGTACTGTGATTAATTATAGGGTTGAGATTTAGTCTCTTGTATAAGTTTCAGGGTTAAGCTTACAACAAGTAACTAGAAACAAAGTTTTTCTATGCAGATATACCTGGGCAGCCCTCATATTTCAGAGATCTGCATAATATGGCATTTAAAATGTTTATTTCTCAGACAGAGACTCCCAGATCCTAACAGTAACCCAAGGTCTCCAAAGAAGATTATGAGACACCAGGATCTCTGTCTGGATTGTAGCAGTGCTGACCTGGGCAAGATGTTATAGCACAATGCCTGCCTGCTGCCAGGAGCCTGGCTTAGATCTGAGGACATCGGAGAATTGATTGAACCCTTTGGCCTAGACAAAGTAAGGTCAGTCTTCTCCCATATGTCCCTCTACTATGGGGAAAATCTCCCACCTTAAAGGCCTGGCAGCTGAAGATTGATGCTGTTTGGATACTTCAGCCTCCAACTAGGTGGAGACCTGGGTATGGCTAACTAGGTATGGACTGGTCTCTGTTGCTTTTAGTAGATTCAGAAGCTACTCATTCTGCACTCAGGTATAACTTATCCTTCTCAGATCTCTGCAACTATTGATGCCTGGGCTAGTTATAACTTTGTCAGCTTGATAGAATCAGACAATCAGATCTTTCTGCAAGGTGATAGCCAGTTTTCAAGCTCATTTTATAAAGCCTGATTGGGAATACTAATATAACTAAAATTCTTATTTTTTTTGCAATTTGTATGACCTTAAGAGAATCATAGAATTTGGATCCACTTCACAGAGGCCAAAAAGATTCCAGATAAGTATAGCCTAAGTTTTTCCCACTTGTCTGTTCCTAAGGATGATACTTTTCTCTTCTGCCTTGGGGACTCCTGCCCTTCCCAAATTACTAAGACTGGGCCCAAGATTTAAATTCTAACTTTTGTTCTCAGTTTTAACATATCTCAACAGATTTCCACTTGACTAGGAGCTCTGGACTGGGTGGAAGCCTGTGAACCAGTTCTACCGATGTGGGTTGTTTCCTGTCTCTTGGCTACTGGATCAGACAGCCACATGCTCCTGACAGAAGTCCTGGAGCCCAGTTCTTTTACTAGCTTTTCAACCTTTTGGGGCCCTAACAACAAAACCCCAATTGTCAGGGACCAAGACCCTGGCTTGAGCCTGTGGGCCTCTAGCTAAAAGCTCCCGTGGGAACTGACTGAGAAACCAACCACTGAGCCAGCACAATGTTCTCCCAAGTAGAATAGACATTCTCCTAAGTAAAATAGATGTTCTCCCAGGTAGAATAGATGTTTTTCCCAAAGTAAAAGAGATGTTATGGTTTGCTTCACAGTAACAGAGAAGTAACTCTAAAGAATAGAATAACAGGAACATTCTGTGGCTAGGTTACATAGCAGTCCTCCCTTAAAGGTAGCTCTAAAGAATAGAATAGCAAGAATATTCTATGGTTAGGTTACCTAGCAACTCTCCCCTGAAGCAAGACCAGTCACCTTTTTATCCTGCCAATATCCTGCTCCCCTGGCCAGCTTCCTGCAGGTGTTTGAAGATTGCCCCCTCCCCATATTCTGCTATATAAGCATGTTTAGAATCACAATAAATCACAGCTCGATCAGAATCCCGTTTGACCTGCTACCTTCCTTTGCATCTCCCTTCCCTTCATTCTCTCTCGTAGGTGGTCTCCCGTGTTGAAGTCCCGTGGGTCGGGGCACCCAATGTCAGCTTGAAGCTGTAATAAAGAGAAACTACGACTGTTACCCCCAAACCCATAACAGGTTGAAATGCTAAGTAAAAAGGAAACCTGGCATAAGAGACAAATCTTTTTGTGGCGGCCAAAGGTCCCTATAGCCTAGAGTTGGCTTTGCCAGTCAGGTCCCACCTACTCTTTTGAGAGACCTTGCAGATCAGTTTGGGCCTGCAGGGGTGGGCACAAGGCCATCTTCTAGATAGACTATTTCCATGAGCATATTGCCAGACTCTCCTGATTGAGACACTACCCAAAAAGAAAATGGAGGAATGAAGGACCCTAGATTCTAGGGCCTGACCCAGGCATTCATTTCAGGTATTCGGCAGAGCACCCCCCATGAGAACAAGGAACTAATATCTAAAAGTCTGTCCCAGGAAACAGAGTGACCCAGCCCAGATAGCCATAATTAACTCAGATAGGACATAATAGTCGAACCTGAGATTAAAATACCAGAAGTTCTAAGCAGAATAGTGGTGACCAACACCCGGTTGTAAAAACCCCTAACCAGCTGACCTTAAGGCAACCTTACAAATATAGTATGACCTTTAAAGTGACCAATCATGTATTTCCCCAGTTGATATGGTGATTTTATGGTCTTAGCCTTTAAAAGACATATGAGATTGTTAATCCCTGCTACTCCCTTGCTCCCCAGGCAGGGAGGAAGCCTGCCTATACAGGCAAAATAAATCCTCTTGCTTTTTGCATCAACTTGAGTGGAGTCTGGGTTCTTGAGGCCCCCCTTTCTGAGGACAGAACCCTGAGTCTGGGGTCTATCAGTACCTCCTCATGAAACAAGATGCTGACAGTAAGTTGCCATCATGTGACTGAGCCAGAAATAAAATGAAAAGTGTTTCCTCAGCCTCTCTGTTCCCTCCAGGAGCTTATGTTTCTATGAATGGGAATTGGCTGTACAATAAATCTCCAGGTCACACTAAGGTGTGATTAGTTGATAAGCCTCTTAACTACATTGCAAAGATTCTTAGAAAAAAAAATTTAATGTGTATGGGTGTTTTGCCCCTGTGTATATCTGTGTACCACCTGTATGCCTGATAGCCATGGAGGCCACAAGAGGTCATTGGGGGTCCCCTGGGTTCTGAGAATTGAAACTGGGTCCCCTGGAAGAGCAGTCCATGCTATTAATTGCTGAGTCATCTTTCCAACTCTACTAAAAGAAATTTAACCACTGACATCAATCTCACCCTTACCAGATTCTAACGAAGCAAAGTCTCCTTGCCAGACCATTGAAAACACATCTTTCACTTTTTGAAGCTCAGGTTGAGACACCTAAATTAACAGCAGCTTACATAGTTTGGATCTTAAAGAAAACTCAAGAGTAACTAGTTCAGGACTGACTTGGCACACTGTCGTCAACGTTCCAGATCCAGATGTGTTCCAGCTTTCTCTTTCCATCCTTAG
>PVIH01031601.1:0-10607 GCA_004025045.1 Sigmodon hispidus | reverse complement strand
GGTGCCCCTATATTAGGGGCATAAATATTTAAGATTGAAATCTCCTCTTGACCAATTTTTCCTGTGATGAATAAGTAGTGACCCTCTTGGTCCCTTTTTATTGCTTTTAGCTTAAAGTCTACTTTGTTAGATATTAGGATTGCCACCCCTGCTTGTTTCTTAGGACCATTTGACTGGAAAATCTTTTCCCAACCCTTTATTCTAAGCCTGTGTCTGTCTTTGCAGTTGAGGTGTGTTTCTTGTAGGCAACAGAAGGATGGCTTCTGTTGTTGTATCCATCTTGTTAGTGTGTACGTTTTATAGGAGAGTTGAGTCCATTGATATTAAGGGAAATTAGTGACCATTGATTCATATTTCCTGCCATTTTTGGTGGTAACTTGTTTGTATTTCCTTTCTCTAGAGTATTCTTCTGTGGACTTATTGATTGTTTGTGATTTCGTGGATGTATCTGTGGTCCTTAGGTTGTTGTTTTCCCTCTAATACTCTCTGTAGTGCTGGATTGGTAGATAGATATTCTTTCAGTCTGACTTTGCCCTGAAATACCTTGTTTACTCCATCTATGGTGATTGATAATTTTGCAGGGTATAGTATTCTAGATTGGCATCCATGCTGTTTTAGCGTCAGTATAACTTCTGACCAAGACCTTCTAGCTGTCATCGTTTCCATTGAATAGTCAGGCGTTATTCTGATGGGTCTGCCTTTATATGTGAGTTGGCCCTTTTCTTTCGCAGCTATTAAAATTTTTTCTTTGTTCTGTATGTTTTGTGGCTTGATTATAATGTGGCACACTGACTTTTTTGGGGGGATCATATTTATTTTGTGTTCTGTAAGCTTCTTGTATCTTTATAGGCATTTCCTTGTTCAGGTTAGGAAAGTTTTCTTCTATGATTTTATTGAATGATTTTATTGAAAACATTATCTGTGCCTTTAAGCTGGTATTCTTCTCCTTCTTCTATTCCTATTATTCTCAAATTAGGTCTTTTCTTGGTGTCCCAGATTTCCTGAACATTTTGAGTTATGGCTTTTTTATTTTTACTATTTTCTTTGCCTGATATATCTATTTGAGCTACTGAGTCTTCCACTTCAGAGATTCTGTCTTCCATCTCTTGAACTCTGTTTGTTATGCTTGTATCTGTATTTCCAGCTTTTTTCTTCAGGTTTTCTATTTCCAATTTTGCCTCATTTTGCGCCTTTTTTATTGCTTCTATTTCAGCTTTTATTTCAGCTTTTATTTCCTGGCATGTTTCTTTCATAGATTTGTTCATCTCTTATAATTTTTTGTTTGTATTTTCTTCTATTTCTATAAGGCTTTTTTTCATATCTTCTTTTAGAGCTTCGATGATCATCAAAAAGGAATTTTTGTTGTTGCTTCCTTCTGTTTCCTCTTCATTGCTCAGTTCAGGTCTTGTATTTGGAAGATCGCCACTCTCTTCTGGAGTTATCATGTTGTCCTTTGTATTATTATGTAATTTTTTGCACTGACGTTTGCCCATGGCTGCAGTGGTTCACGATTAGATGGGTCCTGGTCAGTTGTGGCACTCAGGTTTGTTTGCCTCTTGTCAACTCTCTCGTCAGGGTCTGATTCTGTCTTTCAGAGACCCCTGCAGTTGTTGGTTTGCTCAGTTTGAGGTCGTGGTGGGTAGCCGTGCAAATTCCCTCAGCAGGAGCTGTGGATGTGGTCAGGGGCAGAGTTTACCTGCCCCTGCTCCAGAGTGTGCTGGGATTCTGCAGACAGCACTCGGTCCCGGGAGCGGAACTGGAATCAATGGGAGCTCAACTCTCCCTCCCAGGCTGGAATATAGGCCCTGAGGCCTCATGTCCCCTCCTCACCTCTGGGCAGGGTCTGAATCTGCCCTTCAGAGACCCCTGTAGTTGGTTTGCTCAGTTTGAGGTCGTACTGGGGAGCTGTGCAAATTCCCTCAGCAGGAGCTGTGGATGTGGTCAGGGGCAGAGTTTACCTGCCCCTGCTCCAGAGTGCGCTGGGATTCTGCAGACAGCACTCGGTCCCCAAATTAGAATTTTTATTAAAATAAATCTTGCCTCTTTCTGATAAACCTAGTGCTTGAAGTCCATTAAAATCTAGGCTCACACACAAAAACAGTTGCAGGAATTAAAAAACAAGGGATCTATTAAAAAATACAAAATACAAATAGAAAATAAAAGAATCAAAATAACCTTACTTGAAGTTGATAAGCTTCAATAAAGAAGACAGTCAATTTTAAGTCACTGAAACCATCTCTGTATGAGGATCAAGTGCTAGATTAGGCTCTTCCCTTTATTTCACAAAGGGAACAGATTATTGAAATATAGAAAAGGGACAGCAAAAAATATATTGCCCCAAAACACTGTCTTAGTGAGGGACATTATCAGGCTAGGCATATTTCTTATCTGTCAACATCTTCCCATATCAATATATTAATAAATGTATTTAGTAACAGCCTTTATCATCTAATTATTTCTGGACAAATCATCATAAATTCTATAAGATGTGATTCAATAACCTTCCAGACATTTCAAATTCCAAACAAATTGGCAATTAATATTAACTATAATATAATTTGACTGGTGGCTCATAAAATAAGAGTATTGACTGTCCAATTTAAAGAATTGGAGTGTAGTTAAAAAATTAAATAGAATCAGATATCCTACATGCCTAGAACCTCAATTACATGAGTTTAGAGATAAAAAAATGGGGCTTTCTGACTTCCAGACTAGCTAAGAAAAATGAGACCCTGATATAAAGGAATAATCAGAATGAGAAGAATACATGATGACTTTTCTTGCCCCAGAACATGTACACCCATGAATAGTCACACATGTGTACATATCATAAAACAAACAATAACACATTTTTCAATACAGTTCATAAAAATGATTAACAATCACACAAAGATATATTTGAACACATTGTTTTTAACTTGGCAGCACAATAACAGTTTCCCATGATTCCTGTTCTATTAACATGTTTAAGTCTGCATGTAAACTAATAAAAAGATGCTTGCTTTATATTAAGCCATGATGCGATATACTAAATATTTCTTATGAGTCTTATACTTTTAAAAATTAAATAAATTAATTAGCAACATATATTTAGAAAAAGTTACAGTAAAAATATTTCCTTACAAGGCAATTATTTGTTTTTGTTTTTTATCATTATATGTAAATATACTCTTAAACTCAAACTTTTTCCCATACACTAACCACTTTTGAAACAAGGTGTAATGATCATTTATATTCAGTGAATGTCTGTTATCTCTATATACAACTAGAGCTTTCTTGTCAAATTAATTAATATGCAAATTTAGTTGGCTTTTACTAATTCTCATTAATGACATTGAAGCCTATTAAAAATTGTCAGATGTTGATAAATGATTACATGAATAAATATTTTAATTGTCAATATTCTTTTACAGCCTGAAAATGAGATGATGAGATGACATAGAATTACTTTTAAAAGTCAAGGACACTGAAAAGTTCTATAAAGGGGAAAATCAATAAGCTATTGTGCATCAATTTTATTTTCAAGTGTAAAATACTAGAAGAGACAGATCTATTTTAAGATGTTATTACTCTTTCTAGGTAGAACATATTAAAACAAGCAGTATCTTGAGTAATTTTTGAGAAATCTGGTAGAATTCTGTAAAAAGTGAGTTTTATGTTTTTACTGAAGTGAATAAAGTAAAAGCTTGCCATAATACAATAAAAATAATTTACAAAGGGATTAAGAATGATATTAAATCATAATAATTTTAAGATGCTTTATTTCTACTACTACCTGATCTATAGAATTTACTTTCTTTTAACTAGTAAATTTATATAATAATCACATAATTTACTACATAAATGGTATGCTGTATATAGCACCCTGATAAACAGAGGATTTTTATATGAAGCAAGAAATTTCCTGGGGTTCTTAGGAGAAAATAACTAACTAGTAGTGATTGATTTGATTCTCTCTATCTCTTTCTCTTTCTCTTTCTCTTTCTCTTTCTCTCTGTCTCTGTTTCTCTCTGTCTCTGTCTCTGTCTCTCTCTCTCTCTCTCTGTCTGTCTCTCTCTCTCTCTGTTTGATTGTGCAGTATAATTTAAAATATTTGAATATTACCACTTTACCGATTTTTATTTTCCAAAACTCCTGCCTTTAAAAATGTTTCATTATTTCTTTTTTAAGATTCATTCAAAAACTTCTGTGGTCACATAAAAAAAACCTGCTTTTTTAAAAAAATTTGTATTCATTATTAACTTGGAACAACTTTTTTACTGTTAGATATGCCTCTAGTTGGTTCATGTTTCTTAACCAGTTATTTAACATATAAATATAAGGTACAAGAGTTCCTTGTCCAGAGAGGAATCAGAGGTAAGAAGATTGTAGCTGTGGGGCTGCCCATCCAGAGAATTCCTCTCTGGTGGAGCAGAGGTACAGCCAAGGTTCTGATGTCAGACTCTGGCCAGCAAACAGGCCCTAGGTTTTAGCAGGGAGGGGCCATGATCAGGGACTCCTAATAGTAGGGGACATCCTACAGCTGAGCCCTACCTCAAGGGAAAACTGCATCAGAGAAGGAATGAGGCCTTTGAAACAGAGACACCTGTCCAGAGAAGAATCAGAGATTGTGTAGACTCTTTGTTCAGAGGAGACAGGAGAAACAAAAGCCTAATAGCCACAACTTATTAGAAGCTGACTAATTATGAGCTACTGAAGCCATCAGCAGATGCCAGAGTAAGAATGCATATAACAGGATGAGTTCCAGTTCCAGGACCAGGTGCTGTCTGTGGAGCGTGTCCCCATGAACTCTGTAGCAGACAGAGATAAACTTTGGCTGTCAGGGTCCCCCCAGCTGCTGCTGAGGGAATTTTCAGGGCCACTGCCTCCAACTGCTCAAACAGAGAAGGACTGAGGACTCTGAAAGACAGACTCAGACTCTGCCCAAAGTTGAGGTGGGTTCAGCAGGCCCCAGTGCCTGAATCCCTGCCAAGGAAAATTGTGTTATAGTTGGGTTCCGGTTCTGGGACCAGGTGCTGTCTGAGAAGCCTGTAACCACACACTCTGTAGCAGACAGAGATAAACTTTGGCATTCGGGGTCCCCCAGCTGATGCTAAGGGAACTTACACAGCCACCCCACCTCCAACTGCTCATGGGACTGTCTGCAGCCTGCTCAGGGAGGGGATGGGGAGTTGTGGAGAAGAAAAAATGACCTGATGTAGCAGGAGGGGGAAGGGACGCTGAATGGGGATATACAGGGATAGAAAAAAAAAATCAGAGGGAAAGCTGAACACAAAGTAATTTTATGTATAGCAAATTATTTGCATTATCACCCTTGATAAGTCATGCTTATGATTTTTATTTTCTTTATAGTTATTGTTAACTTCTCAGCATTTTAAATTTAATTTACTATTTTTCTTGATAAATGCAAAATAAAAAAAAAAGAAATTCAGACCCCTGCCCAGAGCAGAGTTAGAGATTGAGCAGACCTTTTGTTCAGAGGTAACAGGAGACACACAAGCCCGCTTGCCACTACTGACCAGGAACCACCTAATCGTGAACCACTGAAGCCATGGGCAGATGCCAGAGCAAAAATATATATAATAATATAAAGAACAACAAGGTAACTTCAGAAGAAAGTGTCAGTCCTACAACTACAAGACCTGAACTGAGTAATGAAGAGGAAACAGAAAGAAACAACACCAAAAATTATTTTCTGATGGTCATCAAAGCTCTCAAAGAAGATATGAAAAATTGCCTTAAAGAAATAGAAGAAAATGCAAACAAAAAATTGGAAGAGATTAACAAATCTATGAAAGAAATCCAAGAAAAAGTAAACCAAAAAATGATAGAAACATGTCAGGATCTAAAAATTGAAATAGAAGCAATAAAAAAGACACAAAATGAGGAAACGATGTAAATAGAAAACCTGAAGAAAAAAGCTGGAACCACAGATACAAGCATAACCAACAGAGTTCAAGAAATGGAAGATAGAATCTCTGAAGTGGAAGACTCAGTAGCTCAAATAGCTATATCAGTCAAAGAAAATAGTAAAACCAAAAAGCCAATAACTCAAAATGTTCAGAAAATCTGGGACATCATGAAAAGACGTAACATGAGAATAATAGGAATAGAAGAAGGAGAAGAATACAAGCTCAAAGGCACAGATAATGTTTTCAATAAAATCATAGAAAAAAACTTGCCTAACCTGAAGAAGGAAATGTCTATAAAGATACAAGAAGCTTACAGAACACTAAATAGATATACCCCCTCCAAAAAGTCAGTGCCACATTATAATCAAGCCACAAAACATACAGAACAAAGAAAAAATTTTAAGAGCTGCAAAAGAAAAGGGTCAATTTACAGGTAAAGGTAGACCCATCAGATTAGCATCTGTCTATTCAGTAGAAACGATGAAAGCCAGAAGGGCACGATCAGAAGTTGTACAGACACTAAAAGAGCATGGCTGCCAAACTAGAATACTATACCCTACAAAATTATCAATCACCATAGATGGAGTAAACAAGATATTTCATGACAAAGTCAGACTGAAACAATATCCATCTACCAATCCAGTGCTACAGAGAGCATTAGAGGGAAAATTCCAACCGAAGGACCCAAGATACACTCCTGAAACAACAAATAATCAAAAATTCAACAGAAAAATACTCCATAGAAAGGAAATACAAACAAGTTAGCACAAAAAAATGGAAGGAAATATCAATCTGTGGTTACTAATATACCTTAATATCAATAAACTCAACTCTCCTATAGAATGTCACACACTAAAAAGATGGATTCAACAACAGAAGCGATCCTTCTGTTGCCTACTAGAAACACACCTCAACCAAAAAGATAAACACAGGCTTTGAGTAAATGGAAGGGAAAAAAATTTCCAGTCATATGGTCCTAAGAAAAAAGAAGGGGTTGCTTCCTAACATTGAAAAAAGTATTCATTAAGTTAAAAGCAATTAAAAGGGACCAAGATGATCATTACTTATTCATTACAGGTCAAGAGAAGATTTCAATCCTGAATATTTATGCCCCTAATATAAGGGCACCAACCTATGTAAAAGAAACACTGCCAAAACTTGAATCCCACATCAATTCTTACACCTTAATAGTAGGAGACTTCAATACCCCACTTTCAACCCTGGATAGGTCAACCAGACAGAGACTCAACAGAGAAATAAAGAGTCTAAAAGAGTTTATGATACAAATAGATTTAATAGGTATCTACAGAATCTTCCACCCAAATGCAAAAGAATATACATATTTCTCAGCTCCTCAGAAAACTTTCTCCAATATTGACCACACAATTAATCATAATGCAAATATCAACAGACAGACCACCAGGGCCTAAAGTTATAGGTCAACAACATCAAAAATCAAAAAAAGCCTCCCAACTCATGGAAACTAAACATCACTCAGCTGAACCATCTCTGGGTCAAGGAAGAAATTAAGGAAGAAATCAAAGTCTTCCTAGAATTTAATGAAAATGAATCCACAACATATCCAAACTTGTGGGAAACAATGAAAGCAGTCTTAAGAGGAAAATTCATAGTGCTAGATGCCTACATGAAAAACATAGAGAAATCCCACACTAGAGACCTAACAGCTCAGCTGAAAGCCTTAGAGCAATTAGAAGTGAACTCACCTAGAAGGAGTAGATAGCAGGAAATAATCAACCTTAGAGCAGAAAGCAATACAATTGAAACAAAAAGAACAAGACAAAGAATCAATGAATGTAAGAGTTGGTTCTCTGAGAAAGTCAAAAGATAGATAAGCCCTTAGACAAACTAATCAAAAAACAGAGAGTGTTCAAATCAACAAAATCAGAAATGAAAAGGGGGACATAACAACAGACCCCCAGAAATCCAGAGAATTATCCGATCATACTTTGAAAATTGGTATTCCACAAAAATGAAAAACCTAGAAGAAAAGAAGAGCTTTCTGGAAAGGTACAATCTACCAAAATTAAATGATGATCAGATTAATTACAAACAGGCATATAAATCTTAAGAAAATTGTAGCTGTCATTAAAAGCCTCCCCAAATATAAATGCCTGGCCCAGATAATTTCAGAGCCAAATTCTACCAGTCATTCAAAGAAGAATTAATACCATTACTCCTCAAACTTATTTCACACTGTAGAAACTGATGGAATATTGCCAAATTCTTTTTATGAGGCCACAATTACCCTAATACACAAGCAACTCAAAGACACAACAAAGAAGGAGAATTACAGACCAATTTCCCTCATTGAATATTGATGCTAAAATTCTCAACAAAATTTTAGCAATCCATGTACAACAATGTAAAAAGGTATCATCCACCACGACCAAGTAGGATTCATCTCAGAAAAGAAGGGCTGGTTTAACATATGAAAAACCATAAATGTTATCCATCATATAAACAAACTAAAGGAACAAAATCACTTGTTCATATCCTTAGATGTTGAAAAAGCCATTGACAAAATCAAATATTCCTTTATGATTAAAGCCCTGCAGAGATCAGGAATAAAGGGAGAATACCTAAATATAATAAAGGCAATTTACAAGAAGCCGACAGCTAGTATCAAATTTAATGGAGAAAAACTCAAAGAAATCCCACTAAAATCAGGAACAAGACAAGGATATCCTTTCTCCCCTTACCTATGCAATATAGTTCTCAAAGCTTTAGCTAAAGCAATAAGATAACAAAAGAGATTAAGGGGATACAAATTGGAATAAAAGAGGTGAAGCTCTCTCTATTTGCAGATGATAAGATTGTATACATAAGTGACCCACAAAATTCTTCCAAGGAACTACTACAGCTGATAAACACCTTCAGCAATGTAGCAGGATACAAGATTAACTCAAAGAAATCAGAAGCCCTTCGATACACTAAAGGTAGAAGACCTCAAAAAGAAATAAGGGAAATATTATGCTTCATAATAGCAGCAAGTGGTATTAAATACCTTGGAGTAACTATAACCAAAGAAGTAACACACCTATTTGACAAAAACTTTAAATCACTAAAGAATGAAATTGAAGAGGTTATCAGAAAATGGTAAGCTCCCCCATGTTCCTGGATAGGTAAGATTAACCTAGTAAAAATGAAAATTCTACCAAAGGCAATCTACAGATTCAAGGCACTGCCCATCAAAATCCCAACACAATATTTTTTTGGACCTTGAAAGAACAATATTCAATATCATTTGGCATAACAGGAAAGCCAGGATTGCCAAAACAATTTTAATCAACAACAAAAAAAAAAAAAAAAAAAAAAAAAAAAAAAAAAAAAAAAAAAAAAAAAAAAAAAAAAAAAACAAACTCAGGAGTATCACCATCCCAGAATTCAAGTTATACTATAGAGCTACAGTAATAAAAACTGCCTGGTACTGGTATAAAAACAGACTTGTGGATCAATGGAGTAGAATTTGAGGATCCAGACATTAACGCAAAAACCTAAGAACAATTGATCTTTGTCAAAGAGACCAAAAAAATTCAATGGAAAAAAGATAATATATTTAACAAATGGTGTTGGCATAGCTAGATGGAAGTGTGTAGAAAAATGCAAATAGAGCCAAGCCTTCCAACCTACACAAAACTCAAATCCAAGTGGATCAAAGACCTCAAGAAAAAACTAGCCACTTTATACTTGATAGAAAATAAAGTGGGAAATATACTTCTACGAATTTGCACAGGCAAAAACTTTCTACATATAACATCAGTGGCACGATATCTAAGACCAACAATCAATAAGAGGGATCTCCTGAGTCTAAGAAGCTACTGTAAAGCAAAGGACACTGTCAATACGAAAAAACGACAGCCTACACAATGGGAAAAGATTTTCACTTACCCTACAAATGATAGAGAACTGGTCTCTAAGATATATAAATAGCTCAAGAATCTAGAGCCCTAAACATTAAATAACCCAATCAATAAATGGGGTTCAGATCTAAAAAGGGAATTCACAGCAGAATTAGGAAACACTGAAAGACTCTTGAAAAATTGTTCATCATCTTTAGAGATCAGAGAAATGCAAATCAAAACAACTTTGAAATTCCACCTGACACCTGTTAGATTGGCTAAGATAAAAGACACAGAAGACACCCTATGCTGGAGAAGATATGGAGCAAGGGGAATACTCCTCCATTTTTGGTGGGAGTGTTAGCTTGTTCAGCCACTTTGGAATGCAGTATGACAGTTTCTCAGAAAATTGAGAATCCATCTCCCCAAGGACCCAGCAATACCACTCTGGGTTTATACCCTAAAGTTGCACAGTCACACTCCAAAGGCATTAGCTCAGCTATGTTTATAGCAGCATTATTTGTAATAGCAAGAACCTGGAAACAACCTAGTTGTCCCTCAACTGAAGAATGGATTAACAAACTATGGTACATCTACACAATGGAGTACTACTCAGCAGTAAGAAAAAATAATATCCAGGGATGGAAAAAAAAAAATTCAGAGGGAAAGATGAACACAAAGAAAATATAGGTGTAGCAATCTTATTTGTATGTCTACCCTTGATAAGCCATGCTTATCATTCTTATCCTCTATATAGTTATTGTTAACTCTTCCACATTTTAAATTCTTTTTACTGTGTGTTTTTTTTAATAAATACAAAATAAAGGAAAAAAAA
>PVIH01031600.1:0-10609 GCA_004025045.1 Sigmodon hispidus | reverse complement strand
TCAAAGTTGTTTTGATTTGCATTTCTCTGATGGCTAAAGATGAAGAGCACTTTTTCAGGTGCCTTTCAGCCATTCGTAGTTCCTCTGCTGAGAATTCCCTTTTTAGATCTGTACCCCATTTTTTGATAGGGTTATTCAAGGTTTTGGGCTCTAAATTCTTGAGCTCTTTATATACCTTAGAGATCAGTCCTCTATCACTGGTAGGGTTGGTGAAAATCTTTTCCCATTCTGTAGGCTGGCATTTTGTCCTATTGACAGTGTCCTTGGCTTTGCAGAAGCTTCCCAGCTTCAGGAGATCCCACTTACTGATTGTTGTTGGTCTTAGTGCCTGTGCCACTGGTGTTATATTTAGGAAGTGGTGGCCTGTGCCAATTTGTAGAAGTGTATTTCCCACTTTCTTTTCTATCAAGTTCAAAGTGGTTGGGGTTAAGTTGAGGTCTTTGATCCACTTGGATTTGAGTTTTGTGCAGGGTGACAGGCTCGGATCTATTTGCATTTTTCTACACCCTTCCTTCCAGTTATGCCAACACCATTTGTTAAATATACTATCTTTTTTCCATTGAATGTTTTGGGCCTCTTTGTCAAAAATCAGATGTTCATAGGTTTTTGGGTTGATGTCTGGATCCTCAATTCTATTCCATTGGTCCACAAGTCTGTTTTTATGCCAGTAAGGGAAGCATATTTGTTATAAAATTAAAACAGTGGTGATTAGCTGAGAATATATTTTGTGAAGGAGTCAAGAAAGTGTTTAAACTTTAGCCACAAAGAAGGATTGAAAGGCAGAGAGTCCAATCCTAAACAAATAAGAAAAGAAAAGAGAGAGTGATTGGGAGGGGGAAGGGAGTTTTTACAAGGGGATACATAGAAAAAATTGAGACTTTATTAAAAGAAATAAATTAATTAAAAAAGAAATGTACACTTTTGCATAATTAGTTTGCTTGTATGTCATAGTTGAATAAAAACGCTAAATCATCAAAAAAAGAAAAAGTAAATTAGAAATAAAAATACTTGCTTCAGATATTTTTGTTGTGGTGATAGTTTGGCTTTTGGGGGTGGGGCTGTTTGTTTAGTTTTTAAGTCAAAGTCTCAAGGAGTGACCGGCTTTGAAGTCATTAGGATCTCAAAAAATCCTTCTGACTCCACTCCATTTTCTGAGATTTTAAGTCTCACACAGATTCTTCTGACTTGGTTTTTCAAGTTGCTGAAGGTTAAACCCAGGGCCTCTTGTATGCTAGGAAAATACTCTGCCAACTGAGCTGCATCACTGGCCCTTTAATGTTTGTTGAGAGAGAGAGAGAGAGAGAGAGAGAGAGAGAGAGAGAGAGAGAGGAAGAAGAGGAAGAGGAAGAAGAAGAAGAAGAAGAAGAAGAAGAAGAAGAAGAAGAAGAAGAAGAAGAAGAAGAAGAAGAAGAAGAAGAAGAAGAAGAAGAAGAAAATTAGGCCAGGAGTGAGATCCCAGAGACCCGAGCAACAATCCTTTCTCATTAGAAATGCAGAGCCTTTACAAGCCTGAAGCAATTCACCACTAAGCTACTAAAGCAGATAATGGCTTCCCAAATTCCAAGAGGAGGGAATTGAGAGAGCCAGAGTCGGGTGGGGGTAAGGAGGAAGGATCCAAATGGATGAATAAGGGAAAGAGGAAGAACAAGTAGATCAACATGTATTGTGCAACTAGTTCCTGAAAAAAATGTTTCAGCGAGTTCCAGGCCAGCTGCAACTGGCAAGAAACTGGCTTCCATCCTGTGAGAAAGGGAGGCTACGACACTGAGCTGAAGGTGAATATCAACATTGATGTAACTATTTAAGAAAGATTCATCAAGTGCATCAAGTTCATAACATGTAGCATATTGAAACACTCCTACAAACACATACTCTGAGCCATAATCTAACCCGAGTAGCTTGAATGGAATCATTGAAAAGTTGCTTGTAAGGATTATTCTGTTTGATCTTTTCAAGTTCAAGATTTGTTTCTTTTTATAGAGAACCTGTATTTCATCAAAAGTAGAAAAAATACTATCTGGCTTTTACAGCCTTCTTGGTACTTGATCGTTGGTGTATTGGTGCTAGTAATACAAAGTTAATGTTCATTCTCTGAGAAGAGAAAAATGTGTTTTCGTGTATTCTTCCCAAAGATGTTTAAGTCACATGAAAGCACATTACAACAAAGCAAGATGGGAAATAACAAGACAGAAAACTGGTGAAGTGGAGTGAAGAATATTTCATTAACTGAAACTTTTAGATAAGATAGAGACAAACAGGTATCCACAGAGCAACCGCTGTGTGAGTCTGGGCTACTCTCCACTTGGGAAAAGTCTCTGATAGAATTTATGTTCTTCATAGGGCTACCCAATTTATAGAATGAAGAGAAGACAGGACCAACTGAAGAAAAACCCTGAAAATACAAGTCAGTCCTAAAAGCATGTCATATAAAGGTATAAATAAGTCATTGGTTCCATTCAAAGTTGCATCTGAGAACCATAGTGTGTTCTAGGTTCCTGGAGATTAACTGAAGAAACCCAAGGTGTTCATCTCAGGAAGTGATCCATTAGCAACAGTGAGTCACAGTACAGAATGAATACATACATACATAAAGCTGAGCATGGATATATGTCAAAGGAAAATAGGGCTAGACCAAGGACCTAGGAAGAAGTAAAGAGAGAGGAGGGACGGGAGGAAGGGAAATAAAGATGGGCTTCCCTGAGAAGTGAACATAGAGAGGTTAGAGAAAGTAAAGTGAGCCTTCTTGGTCCTTTTTGGGAAAGCCCTCCAGGTAGAAGGAAGAGCAGGTTCAGAAATCCTGAAGTTGGAATATAAGGGAAAGAGAGTTGGAAGAAAAGCAAATTAGTGAAAAGAGATATCAGAGCAAGGCCAGAGCATACAAGTCAAAGCAAGAAATGTGAGTGCTATGCTGATGAAACAGAAGCCAACTGTGGGCTGTTGGAGAACAGGGCTGCCATTCTCTCAGTTGCAGTTTAAGTGGGGAACAGTGAGCGTTCAGGGCATCCTCAACAAACTTTTTGAAATCCTTGCCTCTGTGCTAAATACTACACACACACAAGTAATAGGCAGACTCTTCCTTATTACTAGCACCTGAGGCTGGAGAGATGGCTCAATTGTTAAGTGGACTGATTGTTCTTCCTATAGGACACAAGTTCAATTCCTAGCACCCACAATGTAGGTCACAAATATTTTCAACTCCAGTTCCAGGAAATCTGACATCTTCTAGCTTCCAGAGTCATAACACACATACAATACACAGACATAAATGCACCAAAACATCTACATATGTATGAATAAGTATTTTAAAATTATTTTTAAGACCATTAGCAGCTATGTAATACCAATATAATCATCATCATCACAATCTTCAATACCATCATCACTATCACTACATCACCATGAGCATCCCAAAATGTTGCTATTTTCAACATGACAAATGTTCAGTGCAGTCTCCCGAGTAGTTACCCATGATCCAAAACCATTTTCTGCTAGGAAGAACTGGGTATATGCAGTCAAAGACAGGAGAATATCTAGTTTCTGTGAAGCTGCTAGAGTTTGCAAGATAACAGGCTCTGTGAGGACATATCAACAGGCTAGGCTATTGAGTCAGAACAAACTGACAAACATGTGTCATACCATAGCATACTAACCAACACACACAATAGGTTAACTTCCTTTTCCAGCCCTATTTTTTATGTATGAGTTTATTTACAAAACCAGCATCTCACTATCAGTCTCTCTTCTGTGGCTCCTTGTGAAGCAGTGGGTCTTAGAGGACTCAAGGAAAGGAGTTCTTCACCAGTTTTATATAGGTAAATTCCCATTGTGTTAAGCTATGAGAGCTAATCATGTTATGATCAGATTCACTTTGTCCTTACTTTGGGAAATTTAATTTCAGGACCTGAAATTCCTCCTCAGAAATAAAATAAAAATAATTCTGTGTCCATTGTCTTTGGCACTTTTTAAAGCATTCTCACTAGTTCTAAAATTAGAGATGATGTCTCATCCATATATGCATCCCATAATTTTCTCACTAAATTTGATTCTCCATGAAATAAATTGCTGTTTTCTTTTTCTCTTTATTACAGTAATATATATATGTATATATATATATATATATATAAACCCATCAGGCATTAGTAAGAAAAATTACAAAGATATGGTGATATGAAGGAGCCATAAAGGTCCTGAAAATGGAGCCTTTGATCATTGATTGACAAGCAAGGCAGGAATGAGGAAGAGGAGTCCTTGATGACTGCAAAATAGCTCTTTCCAAGAAGGTAATACTCATTATTCAGTTGACAATTGTCTCTATAAATCTCATCACCCATGCCAAAGTCCTTTTTGGAAGCTGATCAAAGTTTTTCAGACAGTATTAGAGCTATGAATAGAAAGCAGCATAAATGCAACATTACTCATAATGAGAAAGATAGCAGTTCTAACACGGTAACAGAACTAATATGCCAAGAGTTTATATGGGTTGCAAATGGCTTCAACAGCCTGTAAGATTAGCACAATCCTTCAAATTGCAAGCTTCTTTTTTATTTTTACTGAAAAGTTATCTTAAAGGGCATGATTAAAAATTTCATGAAAAAGAGATATTATGGGAGCTGACTCAAGAACAGTATTATTTCAAAAGTAACCCTTCTAGAATATAAGAGGAGGGGCACTGCCTCTTTCCAGTGATAAGTCTCTTGAGTTATTTCAGTGCTAATTATCATGAAAACCCTGAAATCACAAGGAATTTGATCCAGCAACTATTCCCAAGTTAAGTTTGTTCTATGCCAGCCCTACATAGAACAAATATTACAGATGCCACAATGTAAAATGGGACTCTGGGATCAAATCATAAGAAAGGAAGCTTCTAGCCTACAACCTGTTAAACAAACCCAGGCTTCCTTTGGAGCACATAATAATCTTCAAATTATACTGAAGGCTAATATGACTTCTAATGACATGTAAGGATGAGAAATAACCCAAACCTGGACTAGCCTTTGTAAATTACTCCAGATAGAAGAGGGGGATATACCCAACACAATACATGTCAAATGATCAAGTTAAAATCTGGATGAGACCGCCATTCACAAGCTCTCATACTCCATAACGTTTAGTGCCAGAATTAAAATCCAAGCAATCTGCCTGGGAAATGATGAAAACCTGAGTGTCATGGCACTTTAGAGGGGCCCCCAGCATGATCTTGAGGCATTATTTATTATTGGTGTTTGCTTACTTTCCCCCCAAGCCTGTGGTTTATCCATAACATCTGGGCTTCATCATTGACTGGAAAGCATGAGAGCCTTAGTGCTGAGTGAGGCAATGGAAACAGAAAAGGATGTCGGAAGATTGTCAACAGGCATTCAGACATTGCCAAATGTCATGTTCTTTTCCAAGGAACATTCAGGATGCAAATAAAAATCATATAACACTTCTCTTTGGCAAAGAAATGGGTAGAATTTGCTTTTTTTCTTTTCTGTTGGTTTGAACTTGAACTAGGCTGTAAAGGATCGGGAAGACTTTATCAAATCTTGTTGCTCTTATAAGATAAAGAAATTTAGCTAGAGTTTGAAAAACAAAAGTTTTATTAACTCTCATGAGGATATTCTCCTTCCTCTTACTGTGGAAAATTCTAGAGTAAAATACCATAAATATCTCTACCTGAAGATCTCCTGTTTGAGCATTTACTACTAGGACCTGTCATTCTTGGTCTATCAATTTTTCTACTCACCCAAAAGGTAATTTCAGCTGAAGTGATAGCTCTTCCCTTCAAAGAGATACAAGATGGTACCAGATTCTTGAACAGCAGCTCCTCCAACGGCAGCTACTAAAGAACATCAGATTCCTACATCCCATCACAGCAGTCTCTAGCTCATGAGCAACTGGTGCTCTCTAATTGTGTGGAAGGATGAGGTAATACTACTCACAACTCCCAAGTTCTCTTGCTCTCTTGTGAGTAAGCCTCATTATTTCTCTGTCACCTCAACTTCTATTGTCACAGTCTGTTTAAAGACATTTAAGAGCCCAACAGCATTGTACCTGCAAAGTGTACCCTCTGACTACTCAGAATACTTTTCCTCTTTTTGTCCAACATTTGCAAAACTTTATTTTCCTTATCCTAGTAAGACATAGTTGTCCCCCAACATAATGTTCTTCCACAACAGTCTCTCTCACTCATTGTAATCACTGATTTATTTATCCATATCAACCATTGGCTGCCAAGTCCTTTTTTTTAAACAGCAGGAAACTAAATGCCTTTGCTTTTGTATTCTGAGGCTAAAACATGACTGGCATTCATTTACTGTCTACTCAATGAACAGTCTGTATTAAAAGGTCAAATTCATCCAGCAAATGTATGTGTTCTTTATATGCTAAGAGTTGATAACTTTACAATTCCATTCTGAAAAAATAGTAATAGATACAACTTACACAACTTCAGGATGGTCAAATCCATCCAACAACCATATATGTTCTTTATATGCTATAAGTTGGCTAATTTTAAGATCTACATTCTAAAAAATAATAATAGATACAACTTCAGGAAAGAGGGCACTAAATCCACAAAGCTGGAGAGGAAATGCTATAATCTCTAAAAAGGGGCTAAGTAGATTTTTCTATAAAAAGTAAGGCAACAGAAATTTTTTGGTTATTATGGATTCTGTAATCTCTGTCTACTCAATAGTTTAATTCTACTGTTGTACTCACATAACAAATCAACAAATGGTCATGGTAATGTTGCAAAAAATCAAAACAAACAAATAAAAATGTGCATTCCCAAAACAAACAGTGATGTGGATTCAGCCTCTGGAATCTTAGTTTACTGACTCCCTAAGGAAAAACTTGAAACACTTCAAAACTGTCAACATGTCTAATGAAAAGAGATGTCCTGTCCCCTAAAATCTTGGGCTCATTGTAAGAGTCACATGGAGGTAAAAATTTGAGTGTGGCACTCTTCAGTGGCCACTCAGGGGAAATGCTCACCTTCAGGACTGCCAATTATTCAAAACCAAATGACCTTAGAACCATGAGCTACCCAGTTTTGTGGAGGAAACTGTCTTTATTGGTGAAATAGGTGGGTCATAGAGTAGGTTAGAAAATTTCTAAGAGTGATGGTTGATGGAAGAACATCATTAGTACCATTAATAACAATGCTCACCTTTGTTCCACCACATAAACTCTTTCATCATTGTTTCCTACACTAAAAAATAAAGTCAAGGAACTCAACATGAAATTTTAACACCACAAAGTAGATTGTTCTTAAGTTCAATCATTTTCCATTTACTGAATTTTTCATTACATTGTCTTTTCAAATCTTTTTTGTTTGATGTTCTTTTCTCAACAAATGATGCTTTTCTCAGTAGTTCTTTTCATCAGCCACTCAACAAGTATCTATTAAACATTTCCTGCAGACCAGCAACAGTGCTAGGTGCTATGACAATGCTTCTCAGAATTGTCTGATCATCCAAAGGGCAGCCATCTCTGGACTGCTGCCTGTTTGTGTAAATAGCATTTAGTTGGCACACAGTCATACTCATTCATTTACATGTTATATGTGGCTACTTTCCATAGTCTGCAAATTGTCCAATATTTCACTCTAGAAAAATGCTTGGCAATGCTTGTTACAAAACAAACAATCCTAAACAACATAAATATCAATCAGTGGGAGAGGTAGGTTAGATGAATTAAGCATTAGCTATTGTACAGTTCATTTCCACAAAATAGATTGCTTTGAAAGTCTTACAAAAAAGGATGCATATACATACCCAAGGATATGAAACTACCTTCAACATATGTTAAGTCGCCATATTTCTTCCCCCAATTCCACCTGGATCTACTTCCACTTCCCTAACCTCCCCCAACTTTGTGTCCTTTATTTTTCCTAAATAAGTCATTGATCATGAAGATATTTTTTAAGACCTGTTATGTTAACACCAGTATCTACAATGTGCAGTTAAAACTCAATGATCTTGCATCAACCAAGTCCTGTCATTACTGAGAGTATTTTCTCTTCAAAATGAGAACAACTTCATCATTTCTTGAATGTTAGGAAGATACAAGCAGCATTCAAATCCATACTGCAGGAAGATTAAGAGTTTGTGGATTGCTTTTTTTTTAAGTAAATTTTGAAATCTAGGACTATTTCACATTTATATTCCCACAAAAGAAATGGTCACTTTATGACATCTAGCTAGAAATCTCAGAGTAGAGTAGCCAGCACAAGGCCAGACTGATTTCAAAGTGAAATCCCTTCTTTGTTGTCATTCCAATACCAAGAGCGACCTTCCCTCTGGCTCCCCCCTTTGAAATGCAATGTCACCCAAGGTTCACTAGCTATTTTGAGAATAAGCAAATCTAATTATCCAAGACTTTTGCAAACTCACGAAGCTCCAGACAAGTTAATGCCTTTATGTTCATTCTAATCATTTTCTATTTTTTGGTATTTTATTATTTTGAACATGTGCCAGCCATTGTATTTTCAATTTAATCACCTAGTTGTGAAAATTTCTATGCCATGTGTGTTGAACTTTTGCTTTGAGGAGAAAATCCACAACAAATAAAAGTTATGGTTTAAAAGAACATTGTGTACTAGGGATAAATTTATAATTATGATCACAGATTAATATGAATTTTAAAAAGCCTTGAGCTGTAGAAAGAAGAAAAAATATACTTGTTTGAAAACTCAAAAGAAAAACAAAAACATATCAAATAAATTCATTTGAAATAAGTAACATTTTCAACCTTAAAACTCCTTGAAGGCATAAACTATCAACTGTAATTATTGAGCTATATGTTGGAATATTCACCTATAAAAAATCATAAAGAAGCACAATTTAGTAATGATTTTTTAAGTTTATGTACATAAGTAACTTTCACAAGACAGTAAGCATAATGAAAACATGCCATGAAAATAAAAACTGAGTATGTTGCTGTTCCTAGCTAATTTCAAATTATATGAAAGTTCATACAATGTGCATAATGGATAAGTGTATGCCTTTCTCCATCTTACATGCATGTGCACAACTATAAAGCTACATCCTCGGACTAGTCAGAAAGATTTTACCTGGAGCCAAAACACAAATTAGAAAAGCCCATTTATGAAAAGACAGGCAACATTCATAATAAGTAAGAGCTTGATCATAGCTAGCAGTTCTTTTCATGATTGAGGCCTACAAGGAGTTGGCATGATTGTGTGTTTCTGTTTGCATTTAAAATCAAGTCAAAGTTCAATTACGGGGTGCACACTGGTACTCCTGATCTCTCTTAGAATGTGAAATATAATCCCTTTGATAAGATGTTGCTGATTAACAGAACAATTTCATGTTGGCCTCACTTTCCATAATAGACCTTTTGTAGTAGTCTTTTCAATTTCTCATATTTTTATTGGCCCAGAGGTCTGCAGAATTGTGGGTAAAGGTCATAAAAGATTAGATGCAGTTACCAAATCTATTCTTTTATACAGTATTTTGTTTGGAAATATAAAACATGCATATGAAGCCTAAAAAGTACCTACACCAATACTAAATCTATTCTATTGAATGAGTGATAACTAGAATAGACAATGAGCTCAATGCAATGAAATGATACTTAGAGTATGTGGTCAACTTGGGATCTAAGACTGACCTTGAAATGGGCATGTTCTCTGGGTATGCTTCTATGGGATTATTTGGGAATCGATGTATGAAGATCCACTGACTGTATAATGTATGAAGTCACCATTCCATGACTGGGATTCTGGACTGTATGCATGGAAAGGGTTGCTGAGCAACAGTGCACAGTCATTGCTCTCTGCTCTCTAATAGTGAATGCAATGTGACCAGCTGCTTCAAGCTTCTGCAACCTTGACTTTCCCACAATAATGCTCCGCAACCTTGAAGTGTAAATCAGAATGAACCATTTCTCCTTTAAGTTTCTTCTTTCAGTGCATTTTATCCCTACAAAGGGAAAAGAAACTAAGGCACTACATACAGAAGGAAGACTATACCTTCCAATGAGTTAGATATATTTACTTTGGTAAGTTACATTTATTAATATTTTATGTTTTCTTTATTAGCTTACTATGCCTGAATTTTTACAAATATCAAAGAAACATAGTTCTAATGTAAGTGGCCTCTGAAATATTTCTCAATATATTTCTAAATATTGAAAATAATATTGGTTATAATTCCTGATACTAACTAGTTTCTTTGTTAATGAAACAGTAAGAAAATTTGAAGTTATTAATAGAATCCTATTGGATTAAATTCAGGGTCTCTAAATATAAAGGTATAATAGCTTTTATACAGCTTATCCAAGGGGACAATTTCTTTTAGAGAGTCCTGGTTTTATAATGTATTATGAGGGAAAAGATAAACAGTTCTTTAATATTTACTACTAATGAAATAAACAAGGTAAATTTTCTTCTTAAAACCTAGTAGTGACCACTAGTGAGTGAGTACATCCCCTGCTTATCTCTCTGAGTTTGTGATACTTCGCTCAGGAGGATATTCTCCAAATCCATCCATTTGCCTGTGAATTTTAGGATATCATTTTTTCTTACTGCTGAGTAGTATTCCATTGTGTAGATGTACCACAGTTTGTTAATCCATTCTTCAGTTGAGGGACATCTAGGTTGTTT
>PVIH01031599.1:0-10612 GCA_004025045.1 Sigmodon hispidus | reverse complement strand
CTCACCCCATGTGTCTCAGTTGCTAGCTTTAATCAGTCTAGAGATTTCTGTGTCCTTGTCCAAATTTACCCCAGGTTAGTCTACTATGCTGCTGAAGAATTTGAGGAGCATTTCATAGGCAGAACTCATTTCCCCAGGGAACCTATCAGTCTGACTCTAGCTGTACTATTAGGAGCAGGAATCCTAGCAGGGGTGGGGAAGGGGACTGTGGCCTTAATTGAAGGATGTAGGCAGCTAGGAGTACTGGAGGCGGCAATACAACAGGATCTTTGGGCAATTGAAACATCTGTCACCGCTCTGGAGAAATCTCTGACTTCCCTGTCGGAAGTGGTCCTGTAAAATAGGCGAGGGCTAGACTTAGTGTTCTTGAAAGAAGGAGGTCTATGTGCCGCCCTAAAGAAAAACTGGTGTTTCTACATGGACCATATGGGTGTAGTTAGAGAATCAATGACAAAGCTTAGGGAAAGGTTAGATGCCAGGGAAAGAGCTTGCGAGGCCCCAAAGCTGATTTGAGGGTTGGTACAATCGATCCTCTAGGCTGACCATGTTATTGTCAGCCCTCACCGGACCACTCATTGTATTAATTCTTGATTGGGCTGTGTGTCCTCAACCGAATCTCAGCTTTTGTACGAACTCAGGTGAATGGAGTTAAGATAATGGTCCTGAGACAACTGTACCAGCCGATATCTAACGACAACCTTTAGGATTAAAGGTCGGCACAAGAAAGAGGAGGGAATGAAAGGCCATTGTAAGAAAACAAAGGAGACTTCCCCTCCCCACCAGCTCTGCTAATTGTAGAAAAATGTTACATCCTGCTCCCACGCCCTATAGTCAGGAAGTTAGCCCGAGGTGCTTGAAATACCTGATGTCTAACGTAACTCGGAATTCGTTTACCCACCCAGACATCTGGCCCGACCAGATGACTTTACCCTGGAAGACCCCCCCCCCTCCCCCGCCCTGGTAGAACTGCCCTACAAAGGCCTGCGGCCTTAGACTCGAGGTCACTAGCCTCATCTCCTGCTGGTGACCCGCGAGCTCGTGCTTAATAAAGCTTCTGTGTGACCCGATATCGGAGTGAAGCTCTCTGTTTTAGGGCGCCGACTCTAACAAGGCTTGTTCTGAGCTAGCTCATATAACTTAAATGAACTCTTTTCTATTAATCTTCATTCTGCCACATGGCATTTACCTCTTCTCCTCCCTCTCTGTCCAATTCCCTCCCCATCTCACTGGTGTCTCCTCCTTTCTTACTTCCTGTGTTCTTCTCTTTCCTCAGAAATCTGCCCATTCCCTCCTGCGTAGCTACTGGTCCCTCAGCTTTTTATTAAACCAATCAGGTGCCATGGGCAGGTGAGGGAAACACAGACACATCTTCATGTAGTATAAACAAATATCCTGCAACATACTTTGATGTTAGAAAATCAGGGTGACACTCATTTCCAACTACATTGACAGGTGAGTCCTCCAAAAAGCTGAATTCAAGACCCCCTAATTTCATTTCTATTGACTCATATTTATGGTATATGTAATGCACTGTTACTTGATATGTTATATTACTATGTTGATTATATATTATCATATTTTATATACTAAATGTATTAAATTTTTAGTATTTTTTTATTTAGCCTTGGCTGGCCTAGGCCAGGCTAGTCTTGAACTCATAGAGTTCCAGTGCTGGTGTCAGGGACATGTGCTACTGTGCCCATCACCCAAATATTTTCTTCTAGTATTTAATAAATTTTCTGAGACATTTATAAATTATCTGTGTTCCTAAATGATAAAAAAAACAATGCTAAATTTGTATTTTGGAGGGTGATGATATTCTGTTGCTGTATTTCTGGGGCACCTACATTCTAAATCCAAACACTCCAGCCCTGCAATTCCAACTCTGGAGCAGTCTGAGAGCCCTTTCTGACCTCTGCAGGTAGCTGTACTCGTAGGCACAGACCCACATATAGTCACATCTACATACGTAATTAAATATAATACTAATAAATCTTTTAAACAATCCAGCGCTACTTCTTAAACTCTTTATTCCTGGAATTCTTTATGGCATCAAAGCTATGAGCCTTGATTTGACCACACACCAGAAGATCATTGCCTGGTGTGTGGTATTCAAGGCAGGAAAGGATTGTTAGTCATATTTCCTATTTTGCATGTCTTTTATTCCTAAGTTGATTCCTGCAGGACAGTAAAGCTGGCCTCTATTATTCCATCCTCCGGCCCCTGAAACTGCACCCTTCAAAAGCTCTTTGTGTTTTTAAATTCCAAAGCATTTAGCAGTTCTTCTTATTTCATTACATACTATTTAATTCCATGTCACAGTCTCTCTTTTATCTTGTGTTTCTGTTTCAGCTGGATCCAGGGCACATTCATTTGTGGGAGGAGTAAGCTTATTTAACACAGGCACAGTGGAACCTCCCATGACACACAGCTTTCTGTTTTCCTGTAGCTGAAACACCATTTGGGCTCCCAGATGAGTGCCTTAGAGCCTGGAGAGGCTTCTGAGGGCATGCTCAGTACCACAGACAGTCTGCAGGAGAAAGAGATGGGTAAGTATTTAATGTCTATTTGAACCAAACCATAGAGCAAAGAGATGGTGCTTGCCAGGGACGGTGATGGATGGGCCGGGAGGGCAGAGAAGCTAGCTGAACCTCTCCCCTGTGAGCTTGTTAGAGTGGCTAGCTGCAGAACCAGAGGATGTATACAGGAGTTTAAATAAGGGATTGTTATATTAGTTATTCTATTGGAACATGTAATGCTTACGTAATTTTCGCACAAGAATAATGAACTTACAAAAGCCTGAGCCACAGCTTTCTTTTCTTTTCTTTTCTTTTCTTTTTTTTGTACTTAGCTCTCCAGTCTAATCTTTTCCCAGGGATCTGGTAAATTACACTCGATGAATTACATCAATTCCGTCTAAAACATGCTCACTCTACAGGTCTCACAGCAAAGGCAAATTCAAACAACAGCTTTGCAATTTACATAAGTAACAGAAGTTGCCTGAGATGCTGGGGCTTTTCTTTCTCAGATCCACTGTAATAAAAAAAGGAATGTAAAGAGGTGGCCTGGGATGGGAGGCTGAGCCTATACAGGACTAAATCCTTTTGTGCTTTGAGTTTCTAGTAAATTCTAGATAAAGAATATAATCCGGTTTTCTGCTTAAGTCTTCAGAAAGGAATCAAAATTTGTGTTTCTTGCTTTTTGAAACGTCTATGCTTCATTGTATTTAATCCTTTTATCTTCTCCCTCCTTCTCCCCAGGCCCTTCACCCTAATTATTTCATTTAAGGAAAGAATGTTGGACTTCGAGATAACAATACTGATAGTTACCAAACTAAAAGGGTGATGACAAAAGTTGATGCTTATCACTTAAACCAAGAATTCTTCTAGCTAAAATTATCACTATAATAATTATTATTAACTTTTGATGTTAATTACGAACTGCTGCCTGCTGCTAATTGATTGATTCTTTGAGAAAGTCTCATACTATACCCCAAGCTGGCCAACAAGTCCTGCTCCCTTTGCCCTAGCAGGGATGACTTTTGAAACCAAATACTTACTCAATGGGAATTTACATGCCTGTTGCTTATCTGTAGTTCTTGTCCCAAGGGCAGCTGTTGTATGTAACTGGAGCATATTGAAACTCCATATTTGCAAATCTTCCTACTGGTTCTGTCAGTAAAGCAGATTTTGTGTTATGTGGTTTTTTTTTTCAAAACTGAGTTTCTCTGTGTAGTCCTGGCTGTCCTGGAACTCACTCTGTAGACCAGGCTGACCACAAACTCAGCCTCTCCTGCTTATGTCTGAGTTCTGGGTGTTAGGATGTCTGGCTGGTGGTAGCTGCCTGGTAAATGTACTATTCTAACAGAATGCCACCACTGCATGTGGGTACACCTTTTCACCCACATGCTTGGCTATGTACATCCTGCATGGCATCTGTGCCCTTATAAGCCAAAACCCCCATTGCTCTCTCTCATTTCTTCTGTCTTCATCCTCCTTTCCTGTAAGTTTCCTAACTAAACTCTAGCTTGGTTTGCTGGTTTCGTGGTTCATTCCTGAGTGTGTTAACAACACTGGAATTCAACGCTGGCGTTAAAGGCTTCAGACATTAGCACATTTTTTTTTTTTTTTTTTTTTTTTTAAATAAAGCTAAAACAAAGCAGATCAGCATGTTTCATTTCTTTGGGTTTTTTTTTTCTTTTTTTGAGAGTTCATTTCTAATTTTGCTTCCTCATAAAGACATGAAAGTTATGCTCCAACTGTGCTTTCTGCTTATTCTCAAGTTGTTTTATTACTTTTTGGTTGTTCTTTTGGTTTTCTGCATTTACACTTTTCCACAACCACACTTATGTCTTTTTATGTTTCTGTCATTCTGATTATGTGGTGTTATTTCTGCAAACTGGTCTCTTTTTCCTAAATTTCTCACTTAAATTCATTCTCTTGAATTTTCATGCAATCTGGAAGTTATCTTGTGCTGTAGAGATTGCACGTGGTTGAAAGCACTGGATGCTTTTGCAGAGGACCCAGGTTTACTTCCTAGCCCCCTGATGGCCATTCACAGCTGTCTGTAACTCCAGGTCCAAAGGATTCAACACCTCTTTCTCTTCTTGTGGATCAAGCATGCACCTTGTGCACAGACTCTTAATGAGTCTTTTTCGTCCCTCCAGTCTCAAATTACGACATAAAGACTTCTTATTAAAGACAAAAGCTTTACCTTAGCCTAAGCTTATTTTTAACTAGCTCTTATAACTTAAATTTACCCATTTCTGTTCATCTCTTTTACCTTGTAGCTTTTTACCTTTCATTCTATATGTCTAGCTCTCTCAGTGTCTCTTTGGCATCTTAATTCACCATCCTTTCTTTCTTCAAAACTTTCACATATAATTGACCATTTAGATTTTTATTAAACCAATCAGAAGATGCCTTAGCAAAGGTGCACAAATATTCTACAGCACATATATATATGCAGGCAAATCAACCATATGCATAAAATAATAGTTAAATTTAAAAGGAATTTTAAATAAATTAATTTAAATAAATAACCTTGCTTATTTCTTTGAAATGGCTTATATCCCTAAATGTATTGGGAAGTATTCCTACAATTTTTAATGTGTTCAGAATTTTTGCAGCTTTTATTGGGGGGGTAATATTAATTTTTCACAGAATTTTGGTCAACTTCTTAAAATGCTCTCATATTTTACTCATTAATTGTGTCAATGTGTTCTATTACATTTCTGAGTGTGTTTATTAATTTATTTACTTACTAGGTTCTTTGAAACTGATTTTCATGTAGCTCAGGTTATTCTCAAACTTTCTGTATAGCCAAGTCTGATCTTGTGAAAGACCCTAAGTTCTAAGGCCTGAGCCAGGCATTCAGTTTAAGTATTCAGCAGAGCACCCTCCATGAGAACAAGGAACTAAAAGTCTGTTCCTGGAAACAGAGTGACTCAGCCCAGATGGCCAGAATCAACTCAGATGACCATTAGGACATAATGGTCGAACCTGTGATTAAAATACCAGAAGTTCTGAGTAGAATAGCTGTGACCAACACCTGGTTGTAAAAAACCTCCCAGCTGATCTTACCCATGACTCCATGACTATTGTGAGCAACCTTATGATTATAGTATAACTTTTTAGTGACCAATCATGTATTGCCCCAGTTGCTATGGTGATTTTGTGGTTTTTTTGGCCTTTAAATGGGATGTGGGATTGTCAATCAAGGCTGCTCTCTTGCTCCCGCCCGTACAGACGAAATTCAATAAACCTTCTTGCTCTTTGCATCACCTAGACTGGAGTCTAAGTTCTTGGGGCCCCACTTCCCGATCATAGTACCCTGACTCTAGGGTCTATCACTTGTACCCCTCTCTCTCGAGCACTGCAAATTCAGAAGTGTACCACCATGTCTCTCATTGACTGGAGCCTGAGTTACACAGCACAGTCATGAGCTGCTCCATGTAGGAGCTGGGAGCCAAACGTAGCTCCTCTAGAAAGCAACAACTATTCTTAACCTCTAGAACATTTCTCCAGCCACTTACTGATCCCTGCCACCTCCAACCTCCACAGTGTTTCCCTCAGTCCAAACCAATCTGTTCTTACTTATCCTGCCACCTCCAACCTCCACAGTGTTTCCCTCAGTCCTAACCAATCTATTCCTATGGAGATAAATCTATGGGTGTTTTTTGTTGTTGTTTCTTTTTCTTCCTGATCTTCACTCTTTCTCTTTCTTGCCCCTGTATTGAGTATTAGCTCAATAACTAGAAGATTCCATGGCAACAATTCTGTTTCCCTTTCTTTCTTTCTTTTTTTTTTTTTTTTTTTTTTTTTTTTTTTTTTTTTTTTTTTTTTTTTTTTTTTTTTTTTTTTTTTTTTTTTTTTTACCCATTTGTGAAAATTTATTGGTACTAAGAGATGAGAAGGAGACCTTGATGATTGTGTGGGTCCAAGGTGTCCAAGGCAGGGAGAGGGTAAGTGTTAAGGCTTGGCCACTACTGGACAGGAAAGATAGAGTTTCCACTGGATGCACAGGGGATGAGTAGCTGCCGGTACTCCAAGGGCAGGTTCCGCTCCACAAGCACATGCATGGAGACTTGATCAGTGACTAGTCCCTGCCGTCGCATCAGCAGCTCTAAATCCTCTGGTTTCACAGTCTCAGGGCTAGCATGAGCAGAGAATACCTCCAGGTCATTGCAGAGGCGCTGGAAGTACTTGTCTAGGCCCTTCTCCACCATCTCCAGCGCTGCCTTCTCCACAGGCATCTTAGTATGGAAGCTAAAGAGCTTCATAAGTGACTCAGCACAGCCTTGTAGGGGTCTCGGTAGCGCCTAGGGCCTGCAGTTAGGATCCTGGGCAGATGCTTGGCTGGTGCAGATCCCAGGGGCTCTGAGCCTGCAACTCCAGGTGGTGGGGGTGGCTCATCCCCAGATGGTGAGGGTGGCTCATCCCCAGGTGATGAGGGTGGCTCAACAAACTGATGAGGCTGCTCAACCTGGAGGAAGTCATAGGTACTGGAGGCTAAGTCTGGACTTGCTGGTCTGCCAGGAGTTTCCTCATGCCCTGAACAGCCTTCCGGCTCATTAGCCTCCACAGCCTCCTGGGATCCCAGGGCTTCTCTTAGTTCTGGAGGCTGAGGCTCTGAGAAGGCTGAAGAAGGAGCAGTCCTGCAGCTAGTTCTGCTCAGGTGCCTCTGCAGCCCAGTCCCAGTGCTCGAGTCCTGAGTCCCAGGACTCTTTCAGCATCTTCAACCCCAGAGTGAGAAGGGATGAGCAGAGAATGATATGCTCTAGAGGAGCAGCCAACCGAGGGCTGAGAGAAAGGCCGGGTGTCCTCCAACGCTACATCCGTCGGTGGAGTAGCAATAGGGGTTCTAGGGTTGTCACCTGGAAGAGCTGATGTCAAGGAATCATCTTTCACATCCTGCAAAAGAAAACCTACATCTACAGGCCGTTGTATGGGACGTCTGCGAGCCAGACCAGGTCTCCTCACTGACTGGGACTGAAGAGGTGGGGCAAAGCTGAGGTTGAAGGAGCTGGTCAAAGATGAAACATCAGCATTCCCAGGAGGCTCTTGGGAGAGAGGCCGCTCCTGATCCATTCCCTGCTGAAATAATGACAGAGTTTGCTTCCTTTTGCCAGTGCCCGGTAGACCTTGAGCTAGGGTCGAGGGGAACTCCAGTTCAGGAAGTTGTAGTTCCAGGCTTCCTGCACTGCTTTCCCGTCTGAAAGACTCCACCATCTCTGGTACCTGTGCTGGCTTCACCACAGAGTCTGGCATCACAACAGAAGATTCTGGGGCAGTTAGTAAGATGCTCTTCAGCAGAGTCCGTGGTGTCTGTTCCTGAGCCAATCTGGCAACTGACCTAGTTCTATAGGAATGCCTCCTGGCCGTTGTTGGTTTTGTTTGGCTAAGCTGCCTCTTAGAGGAAGGTGTCTGAAGCACAGTTCTCTGTGCACTAAGTCTGGGTTGCGTGAAAAAGTCTAGAAAACGGAGCCTTATCCTTTGTTTCTAGTGATCCAACACTGGTCTCAGTGGAGCTCTCGTTTCCTTTTCTTCTAATCTTTGGTGAGAGATTGTGCGGCGCCCAGTCCCTTCCAGCAGGAAAAGACACAGCACCAGGATTCTCCTGTGGTAATTGACCAGGTCCTTTATTGTTACAGATACTTCTTGCAGTAGTAGCCCCTTGCAGTAGTAGTTCCTGCTCCCAACCTGTGCAGCCAGTTTTAAGCTCAAGTCCTTCACTCAGCTAATGCCGCGTGGGCCTTCACCATAGGGCCACACACACAGAAGCAAGCTAGTCAATTCAGCACATCCCATGGGTGGAGTTAATTATTACTAGAAGCATTCGTCATCAAGAAGGCAGGGAACAAGAGCCAGCGCCATCTTTAAGGTGCTGCAGCTCCCAACAGCTCCCCCTTTTTGTTTTAATAAGACACAGGTAGGGCAGTGGTCCATTCTCTGCTGTGCAATTGGAACATAATCCTAATAGTATCGTTGAGGCGTCCCCCTAGACATCCCAGGACCCGTCCATACCCTAGTTTTCGCAGAGGTGGGAGGTTTAGGGCAATACCCACATGCAAATGGACGTGCTCCTCTCAAACTCCTAAAAACATAGCTAGGTAGTTTGACTGCACGACTTAGTGTCGCAACCTGCATCTCTGCTGTAGAGAGCAAATCATTTAGTTCTCAAGGCGGCAAGCCACACTTGAGGAGATTGGCCAGCTTCTAAAGCTGAGAAAGCTTGAATCAACATTGCCATGCTCCGTCTTTGTGAAACCCTAATACGGCAAATGCACCACAAGCATAGCAGAAATATTAGAACTATGAGTCCACCGACTGCACCTATTCCCGCCCACTCTTTCAGAGGATCCATGGCGGCAGCGAACCACAAAGTCAGCCCTTCAGCTAGTCCAGCATCCATCCTCGTGGAGTTCATCGCCACAATGGCCGTTCTTAGGTCCTCGATCAGCATCTCGAACTTTCCGGTCCAATTACCTGTAAGATAACTGGACAGTCGTTTAGACAAATCTGCTGCATGGGTGAAATCCTCATACTGGATACTAGTCACACATAGTCCTGAATATTTCCATTCACATCCAAGCTGTACAAGTTGCCAAAGAACATCAATCTGTTCTTGGACCAAATCAATCCTCTGGTTCACTACCACGAGGCCTCCTTTTATTTGGGCATTAATGCTTTGCTGTACATCCAGTGCTTGAGCAGCATTGCTTGAAAGCTCATTAAGTGCTTGGGCAGTTTGCACAGTATGGCTCATTGCTACAGCAGCAGCGGTAGCTCCCATCACCGCCAGGGAAATGGCTGTCACAACAGCCACAGTAATCCCAAAATCTCTCTTAGGTCTAAAATGAGTCATAGCATTTGGTGCATCAACAGGCACAGGTACCCAACGAGGCAAGCGGGTGATTATGGCATATGTAAATTTAGTAGCATCCCAATATTGGGCATAAGCACAAGTATTATTAGAACATTGCTTAGGTTCCAAATTACTCACCACAAATATAAAAGGAGGGAAAACACACACTGGGGTGGACTCAATACTAGAATTTCTCAACGACTTGACCTCCTGGCCCTTACAGGACACTTTGGAACCCAGGATAGGACCTTTTGCATCCCAGCTACCCCAAGGCTGGGAAGTACTCCATGTATATTTACTAACCTTGTGAGCTCCTCTAGCGATCATGGCTAGGGGTTCTGCATTCAAACAACTACCATTAAGTCCACACAGTAGCCAATTATCAAAAGGATTAGAAACATGAGCTTGAGAGGGATTTTGATTTGTATAATTTTGACCTACATTAGTTGCGTTAAACGCCGTGGAGATTCCTGGAGAAAATGAAAAATATCCTGCTCTGTCAGCCCAAACCACAGCATGGGTCTGACATCCAGTCCATGGCCAGAATTCTCCCCAATTTATTCCCTGACAATAAGGAGCCCATTCCGGTTGAGGGGGAGGTATCTGTTCCATCCCTTTAGCTGGCCACCATCCGGAGAGCCAGGTGGCCTTAGCAGTGCGACAAGGTCCACCAGAATTTTTAGACAAGTCAAACCATCCTGCAGTTTGATTATACAGCAGGATGCATGGAGAAAGATTTGACCTATTCTTCACTATCTGAAAACACAAACTTCCTTCTAAATAAAAAGATCTATTTTCAGCTATCGAGGCCATCTCACTATCCAAGGGTAAATAGGGAATTCCAAAGCTTCTATTGGCACTAAACAATCGAAGGAACACTCTAGCGTCATGGCGAACTGGCATCGGTCTCGGAAACACTGACAGGATTCCCCATCTCAGGTCCACCATTCCTTGGTGTAGAGTCTGAAGAATCAGCATCATCTGTATCATGTACTGCATCACTGGCAACATCTTGCTCTTCTTGAATCTGCACTCTTCTTACCAGATGCTCTGGAACCCAAATGGGATCTTGGCGATCCTGTGGGAACACACAAACAGATCCTCTCGCCCAGACCAAAACTGGGTCTGGTCCATGCCATATGCCTGTGAGAATGTCCTTCCATTTTACTCTGCCTTGTTCTCCTTCTCGAGGAGCTAGATGTCTATCAGCTGCTGAATGGCCTTGACAATCCAAATTTAAAAAATT
>PVIH01031598.1:0-10610 GCA_004025045.1 Sigmodon hispidus | reverse complement strand
AATAGCTGCAAATAGTATTAAATACCTTGGAGTAACTATAACCAAAGAAGTAACAGACCTATTTGACAAAAATTTTAAATCACTGAAGAAAGAAATTGAAGAGGATATCAGAAAATGGAAAGCTCTCCCATGTTCCTGGATTGGTAGGATCAACATAGTAAAAATGGCAATTCTACCAAAGGCAATCTACAGATTCAATACACTGCAAATCAAAATCCCAACACAATATTTTTTGGACCTTGAAAGAACAATATTCAATTTCATTTGGAATAACAGGAAAGCCAGGATAGCCAAAACAATTTTACTCAACAAAAGAACCTCAGGAGGTATCATCATCCCTGACTTCAAGCTATACTATAGAGTTACAGTAATAAAAACAGCCTGGTACTGGCATAAAAACAGACTTGTGGACCAATGGAATAGAATTGAGGATCCAGACATTAACCCAAAAACCTATGAACACCTGATCTTTGACAAAGAGACCCAAAACATACAATGGAAAAAAGAGAGTATATTTAACAAATGGTGTTGGCATAGCTGGATGGAAGTGTGTAGAAAAATGCAAATATATCGGAGCATGTCACCCTGCACAAAACTCAAATCCAAGTGAATCAAAGACCTCAACTTAAACCCAGCCACTTTGAACTTGATAGAAAAGAAAGTGGGAAATACACTTCTCCAAATTGGCACAGGCGACCACTTCCTAAATATAACCCCAGTGGCACAGACATTAAGAACAACAATCAATAAGTGGGATCTCCTGAAGCTAAGAAGCTTCTGTAAAGCCAAGGACACTGTCAACAGGACAAAACGACAGCCTACAGAATGGGAAAAGATTTTCATCAACCCTACAAGTGATAGAGGACTGATCTCTAAGATATATAAAGAGCTTAAGAATCTAGAGCCCAGAACCTTGAATAACCAAATCAAAAAATGGGGTACAGATCTAAAAAGGGAATTCTCAGCAGAGGAACTACGAATGGCTGAAAGACACCTGAAAAAGTGCTCATCATCTTTAGCCATCAGAGAAATGCAAATCAAAACAACTTTGAGATACCACCTGACACCTGTTAGATTGGCTAAGATAAGAGGCACAGATGACAGCCTACATTGGAGAGGATGTGGAACAAGGGGAACACTCCTCCATTGTTGGTGGGAGTGTAAGCTTGTTCAGCCACTTTGGAATGCAATATGGTGGTTACTCAGAAAATTGAGAATCAATCTCCCCAAGGACCCAGCAATACCACTTCTGGGTGTATACCCTAAAGAGGCACATTCACACTCTAAAGGTATTAGCTTAACTATGTTCATAGCAGCATTATTTGTAATAGTAAGAATCTAGAAACAAACGAGATGCCCCTCAATTGAAGAATGGATTAACAAACTGTGGTACATCTACACAATGGAGTACTACTCAACAGTAAGAAAAAATGATATCCTAAAATTTGCAGGCAAATGGATGGATTAGGAGAATATCCTCCTGAGTGAGGTATCACAATCTCAGAAAGATAAGCAGGGGAGGTACCCACTCATTAGTGGTCTCTAAACAAACAAACAAGAAAAAAAGCCAAACATGCCCAAGCTGCAAACCACATCCACTGAACAGCTTGGGATCAGAAACACCCTGGACTGACCCTTCGGACCCCACTCCAACTATAGGAACACCAGACTCACTCGTGAGGGAGGGGGGACAAAACTGGATTTGCCAGGAGTGAAGACTGATCCAAGCATTATTGGGTCAGTGGGACCATAGGATTGTCTGCTCCCTGCCCAGGGAGGGGATGGGGAGTCGCGGAGAAGAAAAAATGACCTGATGTGGTGGGAGGGGGAAGGGACCTTGAATAAGGATATACAGGGATGGAAAAAAAAATTCAGAGGGAAAGCTGAACACAAAGTAAATATATGTGTAGCAATGTTACTTCCATTATCACCCTGGATAAGTCATGCTTATGATTTTTTATCTTCTTTATAGTTATTGTTAACTTTTCAGCATTTTAAATTCATTTTACTGTTTTTCTTGATAAATACAAAATAAATAAAGAAAAAAAAGATTTTATCTTATATCGTTCAGGATGTCTAAGAACAATAATACAAGTGATGTTTCATGCTAGTGAAGATGTAGAACAAGGGAAACATTCATCCACTGCTGGAAGAAATATAAACATGGACAGACATTAAGGGAATCAGCATGACAGTTCCTCAGAAAGATGGGAATCAATCTACCTCAATATCCAGCTATACCTATCTTGGGCATATACCCAAAAGATGCTTCATCCTGTTTACAGAGACACTTGTCCAACCATATTCATTGCTACTATATTAATAAGAGCGAGAAATTTGAAACAATAAAAATGTCCCTCAACAGAAGAATGAACAAAAAAAAAAAGCATGATACATTTACACAATGATGTATTGCTCAACTGTTAAAAAAACAAATGGATCAAACTAGAAAAATTATCTTGAGAATGTTAACCTAGACCCAGAAAGATAAATATGCCATGTATTTGATTATATGAGGATATTAGCAATTAAGTAAATGGTAATCAAGGTACAATCCATAGACTCAGAGAAGATAGATATAGAGGAAGGAACAGGAGGAGGGGACTACATAGACCTCCCTGGGAGGGGGGGATAGAATAGATAGATTGTATGAGTGGGCTGGGATGTAGAAATGGAAATATCAGATGGGGAATGGGAGAGGAGATGGGGTTGAAAAAGAGAATGCAAAAGAGACAGCCAGAATTGAGGAGCATTTAAGAAGTGGTATAGAAACCTAATAATATGGATGTCTTTCTGTATGCTGTGTATAATCATTGGATAATAAAGAAGCTGTTTTGGCCTATGGCAAGGCATCTTTTTAAAAACGCAGAAAAACCAAACATAGATAAATGGGAAGAAGAGCATAGTGAAGGGGAGATGCTGTAAGCTGCTGCTGAAAGAGAAAGATGTAAAGGAACTCAGGTAAGCCAAGAGCCATGTGCAATACATAGATTAATAGAAATGGGTTAAGATGTGAGAGCTAGCTAACAATAAACGTCAGCCATAGGCCAAACAGCATGAAATTAATAAGACTTTGTGTGATTAATTGGGACCAAGCAACTGTGGGGGATGTATTTGGTACTGCTGGTCTGGCTCTCGAAGCTAGTACAGGCCATAAACTTCATACTAAAACCTAGTGCAACAAAAACTTCCTAAAATATATGGAGGGACCTCTGACTGAGTCTCAAAGTAATTCTCAACTGGCCATTTTTTGTCACCAAATAATCTCAATGATATTTTTAAAGATCTTTTTCTTATAATCCATTGTTTAGAACATTTCCTGATTTTATGGTGTGTGTGAGTTGTGATTTACTTTTTGTTTTTTGTTTGCTTGTCATGTTTACTTTTTATCTATTGTTTTCTAAAGAATGAGGGAAAGGGGCATAGATTCAGGTGGTGGGCCTGAGAAGAGATGAGGGAGGTGATTAGAATATATTGTGTGGAAATGCCATTTTTAATTTAAAACAAAAGAAAAGAAGAAGTTATAGCTTCAATGCTTTCCAGCCAAGTTATTTGAAAGGCAAGGCAGAAAAACACATCCCCAGATGAAAACCAGGAAAGCTGTAGAGGCTGTAGACCCAGATTACAAACGTAATTAAAGGAGCACCAGAATAAAACACAAGACAGAATTGGGAGAGAATGATCCTAAAAATGGCAGCCATAGAGACTTAAAAGAATTATACCTGTTTACTGAACAGCTGAAATGAGAATGCATTCTCTCATACAACACAGATCAAGACTTCCACCAAAAAGAGAAATTACATTTAGATAAATAAAAAGTATGAATAACATTACCAAAATTTTATATAGAAACTTCTAGAAAAGTGACATTGAGACCAGATCTAAAGAAAGTGAGTATAAAGAGGAAGTAGCATGGAGGCAAGGGAACACACCAATGATGAAGAGTGGTTAAGAAATATCTACAGGCATATCCAAAGCTGACCAAAATTCTGACTTTTCCGGTGTCTAAGTTCTTCTTTTCCTATGATCTGTTCCTCCATCTATCAGAAACTCCCTGCATTACTGTGTACTAGACTTCATCATTTGCTATCAACACAAAGCCTAGGCTCTGTTTAATCCCAATATTTCTATTTCTATTACTTATAGTTCACTCAATCTAGGAACTGAGAAAAAAAGACTTTAGCTCATCATCTTCTGTATTTTCACTACATTAATATCCTCTCTTCTCTATGCCCAGGTTGATAATAAACCTGCAATCAACTGTTAAAACAGTTCCATATAAAATTTCAACTCTCTTTCTCTGTCTCTTATTTCACAAGGTAAACAGACTTTCAAAATTTAACTTTTGTTCTACTTCCATACATACTTCCCAGCCTCTGCATTTATATAAATGTCTTCCCATGTGTTCTGATAGAGAACATTCATACTGTACATTAGGCCATTCCCTCTGTTTACAAATTCTGACTTTCTAATTTACTCATAAATGTTACTCTAAAAATTCTCCCCTTTTTCAAACATCTAATCTCCCATTCTAAATATTCCTTCTCATTTCCATAAAACTATGTTATCCATCCTTCCCTTTAAAAAAAACAAAACCGTTTTGTGACTTTCTTTCATCCCAAAAGGTATAGATAGATAGATAGATAGATAGATAGATAGATAGATAGATAGATAGATAGATAGATAGATGGCTGATAGATACTGTTTTGGTTTGTAACAGAAAGTCTCTAAAAAGTAGTTTATATTCAATGTCTCAAATTCCCTCTCCATTCTCTTATTGTCCTGAATCTACTCTTCAAGAGTACTTTGGAAACTATGCTCTCTAAAACAACTAAGTCATGACAACTTTTCATGTCCTGCAGTCGGTGCTCAAATTGCATTCATCAGCCTACTATTTTAATAAATTTACTCAGTCTGGAGACAGTAAATGTCATCTATGTGCTTATAACACCTAGGTTAGCATCTTAACACTTCTAGTTGAAAGTCTAGTAACAAAGTCAAAATCATTATTTCCATTTGAATTGCTGGTATTCCCTAATAACTGCTTCATTCACAAGTTCACTGCATGTACTGAATACAAACACCATGCTTTTAGTGGCACAGGGCAGAAACCTGGAGTAATTCATGTAATTCTTGAGTTCACTAACTCTCCCTCATAATTCATATTTAACCAATTATAAATCCTATCTGTTATATCTTTAAAATATATCCATACACTTTCCCATGTTTTTACCTTCTAATGTTATATTCTAGTTTAAGTAACCACCATGCTGAATTATTTTACTTAGTCCTACAGTTGATCTACTGGCTTCTATCCTTCAATTTCTATCTGCATTAGCCATAATGATCCTTTTAAAAAAAAGATTATTTATCATGTATACAGTATACAGAAGAGGGTACCAGATGTCATCATAGATGGTTGTGAGCCACCATGTGGTTGCTGGGAATTGAACTCAGGACTTCTAGAAGAACAGTCAGTGCTCTCAACCTGTGAGCCATCTCTCCAGCCTGCCATAATGATACTTTTAAGACTTAAGAGAGATAGTCTACTTCCTCTATTCAATATCCCCCAATAATGGAGTTCATCACAAAGTAATTTCTAAGGTTCCTCCAAACTTTGTTCTGTATTACTTACTGACCTTCCTCCTGCCTTTCTTCATTCAATCACTATTCTAGCTATGTTGACTTTGTTCTTCAGATACCGTAGGAAATCTCACTCTTGCACAGTGACTATTCTCCTGGATGAGGCTAACAGAGTGTGCATGTCCCTATGGTTCATGCCTATATACAAGCCCAAATAAGCCCTAATAAGACTACAGCATTTTAAACTGCAAACCAACCATTTAACTTCAAAACTATCCCCAAAAAAGCATCTCATTCATTCTACTCTGTATTTTTCCCCACAGTATTTGTCACTATTCATATATCACCAACTTATCTTGTTTATAGCTCATAATCTATGACTGTCCTTCAGAATGTAAGTCTGACAAAAACAAGTCTGTTTACTGCTATATCCTTAAACTCAAGAACAGTTTGATAAAGAATGTAATAAATGTAATAAATACTGTGTAAATGAGGAAACAGAGGCTGAGAGATGTTAAAGTGTTTGGTAACGCCCAAGATCATAAATATTCCCATATCACAATGTTTCAGATATTGCTTTTGCTACTCACATGTTTTCCACCAAAATATCCATATTTACCAGTTTTTAATGTCTTTATGACTAACAATACTGCCCATTAAAAATATCCCTCGATACTATAGTCTCTGATTAAGTTTTACATGATTTTTCAGTGCTAAATTAGTACACTGTTGGAATTGGCCAAGTAATATAAATAACCCTGAAATATTACTTTTGATTTGGATACCATTCTGGAAAACTATCAGCCTTTTAATCTATACTTTCAGTCTTCAAATCCATTAGTGCAAACTTAGCTATCACAAATAGACACAAAGTAGCCCGCTCTTCATTCTGGTTTCCCTATTTGTTCTGTCTTAATAATCACTCTTTCTTTTCCTTTCTTTTATTGAAAATATGTTTTTCATTCAACATATTTTGATCAGTTTCTCTTTGCCAACTTCTCTGAGAATTCCACCCCCTTCTCTCCCATGGGAATCCATACCCCTTCTGCCTTTTAGAAAACAAATGAGCATTTAAAAAATTATTAAAAAATAAAATAAAATAAAAACAAACCAAAATACAACAAAAATAAAGAGAACAAAAAGAGACAAAGAAAATGTATGAGATATGCCTATGAATGCAGAGACACATATTGACTTACGCAGAGAAATCTCTTAAAAATGTAAAATCAGAAGTCATAATATATACACTTAATGACATGTGAGGTTAAAACAAACAAACAGACAAACAAAAAAACAGACAATATAAACCTTATGAGAAAGAACATCCAAATATACCACTGAGTTTGTTTTGTGTTGGTCATCTACTGTTGGACATGGAGTCTGGCCTTATGTATATTTATACCCATTGTATTTCTGTTGGAAAACTAATTTTTTTCCTTTCGTGTAGTTTTCATTAGAAATAGCTTTCTGGTTTAGGACCTGCATCTACTTCTCTCAGTGTTGGGAACCCATCTAGATCAGAATCAAGCATAGCCTGTGCACAATGCCATGATCTCTGTGAGCTCATAAGTATGTTAGCCCTGCTGTGTTCAGAAGGCCTTGTTTCCTTACTGTCCTCCACCCCTCTGGCTCTTACAGTCTTTCTGCCTCCTCTTCCACAGGGTTCCCTGAACATAGAAGAAAGGGATTTGATGGCGACGTCCCCTCTAGCACTGAGTGTTCTGAGGTCTCTCACTCTCTGTACATTTCCAAGCTTTGAGTACCTGTATTTGTTTGATCATTTTGTCTGTTTTTATGCCAGTATCATGCTTTTATTATTATTACTGTATACAGCTTGATATCAGGGATAGTGATAACTCCAGCGATTCTTTCATTTTCTCAAATATTGTTTCTTTTTTCATTTCTATACTGTTATTACTTCTATTTCCTACCAGTACTTGTTTCTTAAATTCTTCTATTTCTGTTCTTTAAGTGGAAATCATACCTGCTGATCATCCACCACACTTTCACAGCCCCATAATAACACAAACTAAACTTCTACTATTCTTTCTCATAGTCAGACTATGACATGAGAGAAAAAAAAGAATCCACGGACATCAAATTCTAACTGGTTCTGCAAACAAAACCTCAGAGAAAGTTGCAAGTAAACATGGCTTATTTATACAAGTACAAAAGAAACATCAATTTATTTTTGCTACACTCAGATACAACTCTTGAAACAAAATCCAAAATATCAATGTAACCATGATGATTACAAAATGACTAAATGTTGGCCTAATTTAGTAATCAATAAAAATGCTAAAATATTACTGACTCAAAAACAATATATGCATAACCCAAACCCATCAATTCATATGGAAAAAAATAAAAAATATTTTAAAGTAAAATATAAATAAATATAAAATAAATTACCTTCCTTCATTGACAAGTTCAATAAAAGCAAGACCTGCATTCTTCTGAATAGAATTTTGCCACTCCTAAAAAACAGAGAAAAATAGCTGAGGAAATTATACTTGTGTTAGTTGTTTTAAGGCCACCACCACAACAACTACAAAAAAATCTTCTATGTCAATTTCAATTATCTTTATTTATTAAAGGAAAAGTTATGTGAAGCTTGCTGCTGACTCAACAAAGGCCTGTGAACACAGAAAGATACATTTAATTAGGTGAACACTTGCTTCAATATAAACACAAAGAGCAGGTCCACATTTTCCTTGCCATTGTTGTGTCACACCATTAAATACTAGCTAAACTGATATAACCAGGAGTTAGGTTCAACAGGAGCAAAATAATACAGATTTTATATATATATATATATACATATATATGTATATATATAAAGATAATCCATAATGAAGAAAGAATTGACTAGCACAAAAAATTTAATAACTAGAATATACTCCCCCAAAACAACAACCAATAACATAAAGAACATGAATTGGCACAGATCAGTTATAGACTGGAAAACTATAATTTACTGGCATGTAACTTAGCAATAAGTGGTATAAATTTCCGACTATATTCACCAACCATTAAAAATTTATATATTAACTTTATCCACTAAAACAATATCCATTAAAAAGCCTAGGATAGAAATCAATGAGTAGAGCATGTTCAAATGAATACTTTAATCCCTACTCTCAAAGCTTATGTAAAATGAGCATTCATATAATAAGAGGAGGCATTATGAATTGAAATATTTTGAGAAATGCAAGTGAATGTATCCATGTCTATGCATTCATGTGTTCATATCTGTCCATCATGCCCTATGCATCTGTATACATCTGTATAAATATGCATATGCACACCTAATTTTTAAGAATTTGCTATTGTTTTTCTTTACACTCTGACTCTCTAGTTTTATAAATTATTCCTTTTGTTCTTTCTTAAAATCTAAAGTAAAATACTATGCTCAGCTATTTATCAATGTTCATTATTAAAAAGATAACATTTTCTAAATGTAATAACTTGTGGAGTTCTAAATTCTAAGTAATTTTAAGTTAATTGCACATGAATAGGTATATATTTCTCTTCTGCTCTTTTATTTTAACCAGTTTTTTCTACATTCATTGTGTTTTGAAAAGTTCAAGGTATCAGAACTAAATAACTGCCATGATTGTGCTAGATGATCCCATCTTTCCAGAAAGTGATTGACCATACTAATAGAATATAATGAGTAATATGAAAATTAAACTAAAAAAACAGTAGACATGCAAAGGCATCCATTGACTAAATCTGCCAAAAGGGGGAAAGGCAATGTATTATTTATTAAAAGAGGAAGTCATATAGACTTGTTTTCATCCTGAAACAAGGAGGGTAAGTCTTGGAAATTTTACACTGTATTTAGTATGATAAACACAACTTTAAAATATTTATATTCCAGGTATACTTCATTATTCTAAAATTTATTGACATTTAGAAATAAGTGAAAACAAGTCTATCTTTTATTCTCTCAAAATTCACAGTTGCCATCCAACAGACCATAGATACCTTAAATTTCTTTCACTAATTTAAATGAAATCAAGTGTAACACAGACATTGCAATCTGACTTAAAGTCCTTTTCATTAGGTCAAAATGAAATTAACAAACATGCAGCCCAGCTAAAAACAATAGAATTCTGCAAAAAAAAAATTTACCCTAGAGAGAAGGGCAAGAATCATACCCTTGTTTCTTCTCAGAGGTAGCAAGAAGATGAGGGTAAGCAGAAATTGTGGTGGATCACTAGATCCAGGGCAGAGAGTATCACACTTCACATTCACTCAACACAGAACCAAGAAATTCAAGCAGAATCTAAAGTACTCTCAAGGTCGTTTTATCTTTGAGAGTGTCATCTAGTACTCAAACTTATATTATTCAAAACTATAATCAAAGAGGACTTTATTATATAATTTGAATTTCATATAGAGAAAACAGAAGCATATTCTTGTCTACATTTTCAATAATCTGGTAAAGTTTATTTTGATTTTACTTTTGCCACATGAATCCTTACATAAAAATAAAATCATAAAATATGCCATTTAAATTCCGAAATAAATTTAAATAGCATTACTGAAGTTAGACTGAAAACATGTTAAAATTAGTACTTTATAAAAATTGGGTCTGGAGAGATGGCTCAACAGTTAAGAGCACTGACTATTCTTCCTGGAGGACCCAAGTTTGATTCCCAGCATCCACATGGCAGCTAACAACTATCTGTAATTTCATCTGACACCCTTACACAGTTACACATGCAGGAAAAACACCAATTCACATAAAATAAAAATAAATATTTAAAATAAACTATAAAAATTACCAGTTAAAATATCATAGTAAACTAAATTTAGATTGGCATTTCAAACAAAATACTATTAAAAAGCAAATCAAGGGGCTGGAGAGATGGCTCAGTGGTTAAGAGCACCGTCTGCTCTTCCAGAGGACCCGTGTTCGATTCCCAGCACCCACATGGCAGCTAACAACTGTCTGTAGTTCCAGTTCCAGGCAAACACCAAGGCAAATAAATAAATAAAAGTGTTTTAAGTTTTCATTT
>PVIH01031597.1:0-10613 GCA_004025045.1 Sigmodon hispidus | reverse complement strand
ATGGCAATTCTACCAAAGGCAATCTACAGATTCAATACACTGCCCATCAAAATCCCAACACAATATTTTTTGGACCTTGAAAGAACAATACTCAATTTCATTTGGAATAACAGGAAAGCCAGGATTGCCAAAACAATTTTACTCAACAAAAGAACCTCAGGAGGTATCACCATCCCTGACTTCAAGCTATACTATAGAGTTATAGTAATAAAAACAGCCTGGTACTGGCATAAAAACAGACTTGTGGACCAATGAAATAGAACTGAGGATTCAGACATTAACCCAAAAACCTATGAACACCTGATCTTTGACAAAGAGGCCCAAAACATTCAATGGAAAAAAGATAATATATTTAACAAATGGTGTTGGCATAACTGGATGGAAGTGTGTAGAAAAATGCAAATAGATCTGAGCCTGTCACCCTGCACAAAACTCAAATCCAAGTAGATCAAATACCTCAACTTAAATCCAGGCACTTTGAACTTGATAGAAAAGAAAGTGGGAAATACACTTCTACGAATTGGCACAGGTGACCACTTCCTAAATGTAACACCAGTAGCACAGACACTAAGACCAACAATCAATAAGTGGGATCTCCTGAAGCTAGGAAGATTCTGCAAAGCCAAGGACACTGTCAATAGGACAAAACAACAGAATGGGAAAAGGTTTTCACCAACCCTACAAGTGATAGAGGACTGATCTCTAAGATATATAAAGAGCTCAAGAATCTAGAGCCCAAAACCTTGAATAACCCAATCAAAAAATGGGGTTCAGATTTAAAAAGGGAATTCTCAGCAGAGGAACTATGAATGGCTGAAAGGCACCTGAAAAAGTGCTCTTCATCTTTAGCCATCAGAGAAATGCAAATCAAAACAACTTTGAGATACCACCTGACACCTGTTACATTGGCTAAGATAAAAGGCACAGATGACAGCCTATGTTGGAGAGGATGCGGAGCAAGGGGAACACTCCTCCATTGTTGGTGGGAGTGTAAGCTTGTTCAGCCACTTTGGAGTGCAATATGGCGGTTTCTCAGAAAATTGAGAATCAATCTCCCCAAGGACCCAGCAATACCACTTCTGGGTGTATACCCTAAAGAGGCACATTCACAATCCAAAGGTATTAGCTCAACTATGTTCATAGCAGCATTATTTGTAATAGCAAGAACCTGGAAACAACCTAGATGTCCCTCAACTGAAGAATGGATTAACAAACTGTGGTACATCTACACAATGGAATACTACTCAGCGGTAAGAAAAAAATGATATCCTAAAATTCTCAGGCACATGGATGGATTTGGAGAATATCCTCCTGAGCGAGGTATCACAAACTCAGAAAGATAAGCAGGGGATGTACTCACTCATTAGTGGTCTCTAAACAAACAAACAAGAAAAAAAGCCAAGCATGCCCATGCTGCAAACCACAACCACTGAACATCTTGGGATCAGAAACACCCTGGACTGACCCTTTGGATCCCACTCCAACTATAGGAACTCCTGACTCACTCTTGAGGGAGGAGCGACAAACTGGATTTGCCAGGAGTGGAGAGTGATCTAAGCATTATTGGGTCAGTGGGACCATAGGACTGTCTGCTCCCAGCCTAGGGAGGGGATGAGGAGTTGTGGAGAAGAAAAAATGTCCTGATGTGGCGGGAGGGGGAAGGGACCTTGAAGAAGGATATTCAGGGATGGAAAAAAGAAAATTTAGAGGGAAAGCTGAACACAATGTAAATATATTTATATCAGTCTTATTTGCATTATCACCCTTGATAAGTCATGCTTATGTTTTTATCTTCTTTATAGTTATTGTTAACTTATCAGCATTTTAAATTCATTTTACTATTATTCTTGATAAATACAAAATAAATAAGGAAGAAAAAAAGAAAAAATAACCTTCAATTTATATCAATATACAAAAATTTATACCAATGTAAAATATTTGAGATGAATAGTTTCTTCTTAGTTCAAAAGTAGATTCAATGATCTATTCTTTTATTTTATCATTTCTATACCCCTTCTTTTCTTTTTCAGAAAGAGATCCTTGAATGTAACCTCCCTTGCTTAGTTTCATCCCTTATAATGGCCAGTAACAATTGAAATCATCTTCCCTAAATGATTATCAATATACATAATCTATTGAAGGGCAGACTAAAAACCACTCACTCCACCTCTCAAGAATGTGATGTTGTGTTCTTAAAATTACTTTCTGCTGTCTGAGGGCAGCAGCATCTTTATCAGATCCTGAGAAAACTGAGATTATGGTCAAGTCATGAGAGTGATAGCTGTATCATTTGTTGTCCAGTCTCTGTGTAATGGAAAAGTTCAGGACTATGTGAATTCCTGGCTAGATTAATCTGTAATGTTGGACCATCTTCGATAGCCACTTTAAAGTTGTCCTAAATGCAATTTTTAAGGAAATTATGATAGAGATATTCTGAGAGGCTGGATCATCTGGGCTACTTGTCTTCATTGGTGTCTGGGGAATCTTTTTTGAAAACACAAAATTTTAAAGGTAGCATAGCACTAACACAAATATGGAATATGTGGTATGTACAAATCAGCTAAAGATAATTCTCTGTTTGGGAAGGTAAAAGACATCTGCCAACTTTAAAAGTTTGTTTGACTATATGCCAAACTAATATGAATTTCTATCCATGCCATATGAAAGGACAACATATAGTACTATGTCATGAGGGCTCTGTAGTTAACTGTTTTATTCTGTCTCAGAACTATTCTCTTGTCAAGTGAACAGCTTATATGTAAACTGTCTGGTAGTTTTTCTTGATTTCTTTCTTCATGTCAGCAGTCAACATTTTCAGGAGATCTTCCTTCAATCAAATCTGATCTTTATTAATTTTGAAAAATCCATAGTTTTTTTTTGTTTCCTGTCAAAACAAAGGCATAACCTCTTCCCTAATGCAATACATTTTCTGACTTTTACTCTGAAGTTCAGACACCCTTAAAATATGTAGGTTGATTTAATTCAGTAGTTTTCTTTTTCCCCTGACAACCTAATACCTTTCAGAAGCTGATGTTTATTAGCATTTAAAGAATTCAAAGTCAAAAAAGTGCCATACAGGACCCAGGCATCCTGTGTATTTTTCATCCTTACATGGCTTGTTCTTTTTTAAAATTATGTACTCATTCTTTAAGAACTGTATTATTTTAATTTTTAAATGACTTTTGATACTCATTTTCATTTTTTTTTCAGCACCTAAAAACATTTTTAAGTATGCAGTTCTCATTCAGATTTTTCTCGATCTTGATCTGGCTTTAATTTTTTTTTTTTTTTTTGGTCTGAAACATTTCTCTGACTGTGTGAGTGTGAGAGACAAACCTTAAATGGGCTAAGAGGTGACTTGGCAACCTGCTATGTAGGTCCACTTAGCATGTGGTGCTAACACCTGGTTCTGTCCCCTTCAGGTCAGTGAGAGCCTAACCTCATGCCTGCTTGCCTGGCCTGGAGCTGCATCTATCTGTCCCAGCTCTGGGAAGTTGCTGGGTTCATGCTGCAACAGGCATTTCTATTTAGTCTCCCATTCTACCTAGTAGTGTATTATTCAAGTGCTAAGCTGCATAGCAAGGCCTATTAAAGGAACTATAACTTTGTATGCTGCAAGTGTCTGGGACTTTTTTCAGCTTTCTCAGATCCTGTGTTTGGATATATGGGCCAGGCCCTATGTTGGGTGCCAAATATTGCTGTTCTTTCTCACCAGACTTTCTTTGGACTACCAACCTTCAAATAATGACACAGAGACTTTTTATTAATTAAGAAAACTTGGCCTTAGCTTAGGCTTGTCCCACTTTTCCTTATAATATAAATTAACCTGTTTCTATTAATTTAAGTTCTACCATGTGCCTTTTTACCTCTCCTCCATTCTGTATGTTCAACTTCTTCAGCGTCTCACAGAAGTCTCCTGATGCTCCTAAATTCTAACTCTACATTCTTCTCTCTGTCAGAAGTCCTCCCATTTTCTCCTGCCTACATATTGGTCATTCAGATCTTTATTAAATCAGTCATAGTGACATATTATCACACAGTGTAAACAAATAACTTGTCATATACTTCTCAGCTTATTTTATTCACTCTTACACAGCCCAGTGCCAGAAATCCAGGCATGGTGTCATCCACTTTCAGATAGAGTCTTCCAACATTAGTTAAGTCAGTCAAGGCAATCCTGCATAGACATGGTCACAGGCCAACCTGGTTGAGATAATTCTTCATTGACATTCTTTTCCCAGGTGATTCTAGTTTGGGGTGAGTCAACAATTAAAACTAGTCATTACAATTACAAAGATACCAAAATATTGACAATGATTTTCATTAGGAGGTGATATTATATATTATATTATTTTATTTTTAATATTTATTTCACATATAGAATAGATAAATGAACATTCTTTTAAGACACAATATCACTATGTAGACCAGACTAGTTTCACACATAAGATTTTTCTGCATCTCCTTCTCATGTGCTGATATTACAGACATTTAATACTACATCTGACTTAAGAAATGGACTCCTTTGAAATTAAGAGAATTCTGTAAAAATTTTAAATTAATAATATGGATTCTTGTTGCATGAGTTCTGGTTGTATTAAATGAAGCTCAGAGCCAGATATTGGGAAAAAGCTGGAATATCAGAGAAAGGAAACAGACCACAGTCAAATCTCATCCAGCTATCTTTCAGCGTCCTCAGCCTCACTCTTCCATAGAGTGAATCTGTCTTTCTACACCTGCCTTAAATACCTTCTTCACTCAGTTGTTTCACATCCAGGATAAGATTAAAGGTATGAGCTACTACTATTTGATAGTTAGCCTTGAACTCACAGAAACACAGAAAAATCTCTGTCTCTGGATTTATGGGATTAAAGGCATAAGTCACCACTCCTACATGCTGGGATTAAAGGTGTGAGTTACCACTCTCTGACCCTCCTGGATTGACTGTGAGCGGATCTGTTTTCTGATATCCCAGACTGGTTTTATTAAATATAAATATAACATATCACCACAGTTTCTAGGTAAAGGCTGACTTCTCTGGCATTTTTCTTGTCCCTATATGTGTACCAGGTATGGTCACCTCTCTATTTAAAATGCTTCAGTTTGTCTTAACTACAGGGAACATTTCTTTCTTTTAAAGATTACATGGAATAAAAATCCCTGGGGCATTCCCAGACGACACTGATGGCTTATCAAGACAAGACAATTTAATTCTGCTCTGTAAAAAGACACAGAGAACTTTAGTGTTCTTGTGAACAACAACAGCCATACAAGTGCTCAGCCTAATCTGAAATGGACATATCCATCTGATTTGGGAAATTCACATAAGATATCCAGTGATTTAATCTCCTTTATCTTACTTGTGATGCTGTTTTTAGACTCTCCACTCTCATATTGATATCAAACCAGTTTTTAACTTCAGATGTTCTTATTGTGAATTTTGTAATTGGCTTTCAGTGTGGCCTTTCTGACCATGAGCCCAGCTGAGACTTTCAGTGTTCCCTTCCATGTGACAAAACAGGCTGGTAGGTACAAGCTCATCTGCTGGATTATATTAGACAAGAAGCACTGGTTGGTGCTAAAACTTTGGGGCATATGCTTGGGATTTATTGGGTTTTTTAGACATGTGAATTCAGAATTTTCAACAAATTTAAACATGTTCAGTCATTTCATTATTCAATGCTTTTCCTCTCTTTTCATGAATTTAGCTACATCTCTGAGGGTGGAGAAAAGGCTTAACAGTTAAAAGTGGTTCCTGTTCTTGTGGCTGACCTGAGTTCAGTTCCTAACACCCACATTGTGACATACAATGACCCACAATTCCTGTTCCAGGGCTCCAGTGCCCTCTTTTGGCTTCTGAGGGCAATAGGCAGTCATATAGTACACATACATAGATGATATCAAAACACCAGATACATAAAATAAAAATGAGTGTTTAATTTTATATTTGCCATTTACTTTTCTATATTTCTTTTGGTGGATAATTTCTATTGTTATTTCTTCAAGTTTATTGTTTTGTTTTTATTTTGTCCAATGTGCTGTCAAACCATCTAGTAACTTTCCTACTTGAGATATTGTACTTTTCATATTTATAATTTCATTGAGCTCTTTTAAAATATGTTTCCCATTTCTCTACACAGTATGTTGATTTTTTTGAGTCTTTGGCTATATTTGCAATATGGCCAAATATTACATATTTATGTTGTAATATTCACTTTGTGAATTCTGTGGTTGTTATAAATTCTCATTCTGGTCCTATTGATTTTTCCCCTCTGGTGTATGGGTTTCACTGGCCACTTCTTCACCAATGTAATAACTTTTCATTAGAAGTGGGTCAATATGCTACTAGATTGTTGAATGTATGGATTTTGCTGTCTTCCTTTAAGTAACTTGAGTTTTGGTGTGCTGAGTTAAGTTATTTACAATTAAACTCCATCCCTTCATAGATATTTTTAAAAGCTTTATTAAGGCAAATCTAGAGCTATTTTTTGTAGAATTATATAAACATCCCAACTTTCTCCTCCCGTCTCTTAGCTGAATATTTTATATATTTATGATTATTCCACTGGTGTTTTAGTATGAATTGATATCAGGTATTGTGATATTTTCATCTTGACTCTTTCTGCCTATGATTGTTTCAGCAATTTGGGGTTTGTGTGCTTTCATATGAATTTTATCATTTTTTTTCTAGTTCTTTGCACAGCATCACTGGACTTTTGATGGGGACTGTGTGAACTTGTAAATTGGTTTTGGTTGCACAGGCCACTCTTATAGTATTAATTCTGCCAATCCATGGGCATAGGGTCTTTCAACCTTCTCTGTTACCTTCTATTTCCTTCTTTGGTGCTTTAAAGTTTTTATTGTAGAAGTCTCCCACACCGTTACGTTTACTCTGAAGTACTTTCGAATTCTTTTTTTTTAAATATGTGCATACATATAAACAAAAGTATTCTTTAATTTTATTTTACATTTATTAAGAGTTTCTGCCTCCGTGGTGGTGGAATACAAACTACAGCATGTGTGGTTACAGAACTTGCAGGAATCAGTTTTCTCCTTCTATCAAGTTGATTCCAGAGATTGAACTCAGGTTGTCAAACTTGTAAGCAAAGACCTTTACCTGCTGAACTGCCTTACTGGTCCAACAAATACATTCTCAATAGAAGAGTTGACAATTACATTTCTCATTTCTGTAACAGATCACCTCTCACTACTTTCTTCCACTACACATTCCATATTTCCTCCACCCCAGAAATTACCTTGACAGTCTTGGTTCTTTACTCAAAGGGATGGCACACACAGACATTCTTAAAGGAGCTGATTTCTTCTTTTTCTTTTTTTTTCATTTTTTTAAATCCATGTATGCCCTTGTTCAGGATCTCTTCCCCCTCCCGCCCCTCCCAGTCACTCACTCTTCTCTCCACCAGTTTATCACCTCCCCAGCAAGGGCAGGAGGTCCCAAGGTCCCAAGGTGGCTTAGTTCAACATCCACGCCTGGCAAATCCAGTTTTCTCCCCTCAAAATCAAGATTGGGTCAGGTGTTCCAAGGGGAGTGGGATCCGAGGAGTCAGTCCAAGGTGTTTCCGATCCAAAGCTGTTCAGTGGTTGTGGTTTGCAGCTTGGACATGCTTTGATCTTTTTGTTTGTTTGTTTAGAGTCCATTAATGAGTGAGTACGTCCCCTGCTTATCTTTCTAGGTTTGAGATACCTCGCTCAGGAGGATATTCTCCAAATCCATCCATTTGCCTGCAAATTTTAGGATATCATTTTTTCTTACTGCTGAGTAGTACTCCATTGTGTAGATGTACAGTTTGTTTGTTAATCCATTCTTCAGTTGAGGGACATCTAGGTTGTTTCCAGGTTCTTGCTATTACAAATAATGCTGCTATGAACATAATTGAGCTAATGCCTTAGGAGTGCGAATGTGCATCTTTACGGTATATGCCCAGCAGTGGTATTGCTGGGTCTTAGGGGAGATTGATTCCCATTTTTCTGAGGAATTGACATACTGCATTCCAGAGTGGCTGAACCAGCTTACACTCCCACCAACAATGGAGGAGTGTTCCTCTTGCTCCACAACCTCTCCAGCATAGGCTGTCATCTGTGTCTTTTATCTTATCCAATCTGACAGGTGTAAGGTAGTATCTCAAAGTTGTTTTGATTTTCACTTCTCTGATGGCTAAAGATATTGAACACTTTTTCAAGTGCCTTTTAGCCATTCGTAATTCTTCTGCTGAGAATTCCCATTTTTGTTCTCAACCCCATTTTTTGATTGGGTTATTCAAGGTTTTGGGCTCTAGCTTCTTAAGTTTTCTATATATTTTAGAGATCAGTCCTCTATAACTTCTAGGTTGGTGAAAATCTTTTCCCATTTTGTAGGCTGTCGTTTTTGTCTTATTGACTGTGTCCTTGGCTTTAGAGAAGCTTCTCAGCTTCAGGAAGTCCCACTTATTGATTATTGCTCTTAGAGTCTGTGCTCCTGGTGTTTTATTTAGGAAGTGGTCACCAGTGCCAATGTCTTTTCTGTCAGGTTCAGTGTAGCTGGGTTTATTTTGAGGTCTTTGTTCCACTTGAATTTGAGTTTTGTGGAGGGTGACAGGCTTGGATCCATTTGCATTTTTCTACACACTACCATCTAGCTATGCCACCACCATTTGTTAAAGATACTATCTCTTTTACACTGAGTATTTTGGGCCTCTTTGTCAAAGATCAGGTGTTCATAGGTTTTTGGGTTTATGTCAGGATCTTCAGTTCTATTCCATTGATCCAATAGTCTGCTTTTTATGCCAGTACCAGGCTGTTTTTATTGTATAACTTGAAGTCAGGGATGGTGATGACTCCTGAGGTTCTTTTGTTGAGCAAAATTGTTTTGGCAATCCTGGCTTTCCTGTTATTCCAAATGAAATTCAGTATTGTTCTCTCAAGGTCTGAAAAAAATTGTGTTGGGATTTTGAAGGGAAGTGCATTGAATCTGTAGATTGCTTTTGGTAGAATTGCCATTTTTATGTTGATCCTACCTATCCAGGAGCATGGGAGATCTTTCCATTTTCTGATATCCTCTTCAATTTCTTTCTTCAGTGATTTAAAATTTTTGTCAAATAGATCTGTTACTTCTTTGGTTATAGTGACTTCAAGGTATTTAATGCTATTTAGGGCTATTATAAAGGGTGATGTTTCCCTTATTTCTTTTTCAGTCCTTTTATCTTTAGTGTATAGGAGGGCTACTGATTTCTTTGAGTTAATCTTGTATCCTACTGCGTTGCTGAATGTGTTTTTCAGCTGTAGAAGTTGCCTGGTAGAATTTTTTGAGTCACTTATGTATATAATCATATCATGTGCAAATAGAGATAGTCTCATTTCTTCTTTTCCAATTTGTATCCCCTTAATCTCCTTTCATTGTCTTATTGCTTTAGGTAAAACTTTGAGGACTATATCGGATAGATAAGGGGAGAGAGGATATTCTTGTCTAGTTCCTGATTTTAGTGGGATTGCTTTGAGTTTTTCTCCATTAAGTTTGATGTTGGCTGTCTGCTTCTTATAAATCACCTTTATTATATTTAGATATTTTCCCTGTATTCCTGATCTCTCCAGGATTTTTGTCATGAAGGAGTATTGGATTTTGTCAAAGGCTTTTTCAGCATCTAAGGATATAATCATGTAGGTTTTTTTTTCCTTCAGTTTGTTTATATGATGGATGACATTTACGGTTTTTCATATGCTGAACCATACCTGCATTTCTGAGATGGAGCCTACTTGACTGTGGTGGATGATAGTTTTCATTTGTTGTTGCATACAGTTTGCCAAAATTTTGTTGAGAATTTTAGCATCAATATTCATGACGGTAATTGGTCTGTAATTCTCCTTCTTTGTTGTGTCTTTGAGTGGTTGGGATATTAGAGTAATTGTGGCCTCATAAATTGAGTTTTTCAATATTCCTTCAATTTCTACTGTGTGAAACAGTTTGAAGAGTATTGGTAATAGCTCATCTTTGAATGTCTGGTAGAACTCTGCACTGAAACCATCTGGACCTGGGCTTTTTTTACTTGGGAGGTTTTTAATGACAGCTTCAATTTCATTTAGGGTTATAGGTCTGTTTAGGTGTTTAATCTCATCTTGATTTAATTTTGGTAAATGGTACCTGTCCAGAAAGCTGTCCATTTCTTCTATGTTTTCCATTTTTGTGGAGTATAGATTTTTCAAAGTATGACCTGATAATTCTCTGGATTGCCGGGGATTCTGTTATGTCCCCCTTTTCATTTCTGATTTTGTTGATTTGGATACTCTTTCTCTGCTTTTTGGTTAGTTTGGATAGCGGTTTATCTATCTTGTTGACTTTCTCAAAGAACCAATTCTTTGATTCATTGATTCTTTGTAATGTTCTTTTTCTTTCAATTGTATTGATTTCAGCTCTTAGTTTGATTATATCCTGCTGTCTACTCCTTCTAGGTGAGTTTGCTTCTAATTGTTCTAAGGCTTTCAGCTGTGCTGATAGTTCTCTATAGTCTGTGATTTCTCTAGGTTTTTCATATAGGCATCTAGTGCTGTGAATTTTCCTCTTTTTTTTTTTTTTTTTTTTTTTTTTTTTTTTTTTTTTTTTTTTTTTTTTTTTTTTTTTT
>PVIH01031596.1:0-10613 GCA_004025045.1 Sigmodon hispidus | reverse complement strand
AAAAAAATGAATTTTGAAAATGGAAACAGGATCTGAAAGATATTGTTCAGAAACAGTTGGTCAAAGAGCATATTAAAATTATAATGCCTCTAATCATTAGGGATATATATTTAATACCACAGGTGGAGTATAACCTCAAACTTGTCAGAGTGTCTACTTTTTTTTTTAAAAAAAAATAACATCTGATTGAAGCTGTGTAACAAAGGAAATATCATCACACTGTTATGGTATTGCAAATTAATACATGCAATTGACAGATGATATTCAAATTTTATGATGCTTCTTAGAGTAAATTGTGTTTTTTGACACATACTATGTGGTGATCTATAATGCACATTTTCAAATCCAGTAAAAAAGAAGTTCCAGATTTTTGCAATAGAATTTATTTTAGAAGTGATTTTATTACTTGATCTAATTCCTGACGTGTATTCATAATTCATAACTTTACCTTATGTCCCATAAGTATATATAAATATATTAATGTATAACTGGAATATAAAATGCAAAAATGAACACACATTGCTAGCAATAAGAATTCAATCTTAAATATTGCTTTATAAGCTTGACCACCAATTAAATCTATCAAAACATCATGTGGAAACCATATATCTAAGGGAATGAAAAGAAATTACAAACTGTAAGGAAGTATAGTAAATAGAGAATAAAAAGGGAAAGATAATAATGTGCAGGTAACATGTATGGACATTTTAAATACTGTTTATAATGAATTATAACTTGATACAAAAATTAAGACAAGCTTCAGCACCAAACAAAAATAAGTACCTAAATGTATTACTTGCTTGTCATATGAAATACTGTCTCCCAGAACATTTTATCTTGCATCAACTTCAAAAATGTTTCTTAATGCTACTCATAGCTCTACCTTGTAGACTAATTAAATCACCTTTATTTTATACAACAGTTATTTAAATGTAATTTTGATGTGAGTTTTGTATTTTTTCAATATAGTTGTGATTAATAATATCTGGAAACTGGTTTTAAAAGGTTAATATTTATTAAGGGGTTTATAGGGAAACACTTGCTGATACAAAAGATTAAACATTTGTATAGTTCCTGGAAAGCTGGACTGGTCCACACTCCTGAACCTCCTGAAGGGTCAGGTTCTTCATCCAAGAGAAGGAAAGAAAAACAGCAAGAGATCGTGAGGGTATACATGAACACATTCCTATAACTGGCCTGCTGGCCACAAGCCACAAATACTTGGGCTTCAAGGTGATATTGCCTGCTCCTCTCTACAGTTCTACATTTAATTATTTTGACAATAAGTGCTTCAAAACTCAAATCCGAGAGGATCAAAGAACTCAATGTAAACCGAGCCACTCTGACCTTGATAGAAAAGAAAGTGGGAGATACCTTCCAAGGAATTGGCACAGGTGACCATTTCCTAAATATAACACCAGTGGCACAGACACTATAACACCAATGGCACAGACACTAAGAACAACAATAAGTGGGACCTCCTGAAACTGAGAAGCTTCTGTAAAACCAAGGACACTGTCAATAGGACAAAATAACAGCCTACAAAATGGGAAAAGATTTTCACCATCCCTACAAGTGATAGAGGATTGATCTCTAAAATATATAGAGAACTCAAAGAAAATAGAGCCCAAAACCTTGAATAACCTAATCAAGAAATAGGATTCAGAATTCAAAAGAAAATTCTCAGCAGAAGAATTATGAATGGCCGAAAGACACTTAAAAAAGTGCTCAACTTCTTTAGTCATCAGAGATGTGCAAATCTAAACAACTTTGAGATACCATCTTACACCTGTCAGAATGGCTAAGATAAAAGACACAGATGACAGCCTATGCTGAAGAGGTTGTGGAGCAAGGTGAACACTTCTCCATTGTTGGTGGGAGTGTAAACTTGTTCAGCCACTCTGGAATAGAGTATGGTGCTTTATCAGAAAACTGGAAATCCATCTCCTCAAGCATCCAGCAATACCACTACTGAGCTTATACCCTAAAGATGCACATTTACACTCCAAAGGCATTAATTATCTCAGCTATGTTCATAGCAGCAATATTCATAATAACAAGAACCTGGAAACAACATAGATGCCCCTCAACTGAAGAATGGATTAACAAACTGTGGTACATCTAAACAATGGAGTACTACTCAGCAGTAAGAAAAAATGATATCCTAAAATTTGCAGGCAATTTGGATGGATCTGGAGTATATCCTTCTGAGTGAGTTATCACAAACCTAGAAAGTTAAACAGGGAATGCACTCACTTATTAGTGTGCTCTAAACAAAAAGCAAAGCTTGTCCAAGCAGCAAACCACAACCACTGAACAGTTTTGGATCTGAAACACCTTGGACCGATATCTTGGAGCCCATTCCCTTCAGAGGATCACTTGATTCTATCTTGATGTTAGGTGAAGAATGTGGATCTGCCTGGAGTAGATGCTGAACAAAGCCACCTTGGGACCTTGGGACATCCTGCCCTTGGTGGGGAGGAGATAAAGTGATGGAGAAAAGAGTGACTGGGAGGGGCAGGAGAGAAAAGGGAATTTGACAAAGGGGATACATGGGTAAAAAATACGACTTTATTCATAATAAAAAATTTAAAAAGGGGAAAATAAGTGCTTATTTGATATTAAACCATATCCTAACAATATGACTAGTAATTTAATTAATGTTTATAGTGGTTCTGAGTAATCATGTGGCATGTGAAATATCCACAAATTATCTCACCAGTGCTAATAAATGTATTACAAATTCTGCTGATTTCTGATTGCACAGTAGAGTTTCATGCATTAATGTGAGTATATGTATTCACAGTGGATAATACTGCAATTTGTTTTTCTAGTAGATGTTTCAATTTTACACTGTTTATTATCTAGTGAATATAACTTGTAGCTAATCAAATCTCTTCTTCATATAATTTACAGATACCTCAATAATTTATAAAATTATTCCCTCCCTAATGAGTTGGCATACTTTAAACTGCATTATTAATATTTTAGACCTTAACTTTAGGGAAAAATTAAATCTATCTTCCAACTTATTTTGTAATTATTTAATTTTGCATATATTTGTATTGATGAAATCATTGGTTACTCATATCACTCTTTTATAAAAACTCTAATGATATACAAGAAACTCTAATGATATACAAGTCATCTAACAATGCTTATCATTTTAAAGTACAAAATTAGTTAATTTTGCTGCCGTATCATTATCACAATTTAAAGTATTTCTTCATTAAAAAAGGCGCAAAATGACACCTTGTTCCTGGATCTTCCTTTTATTTAATAATTTATTCTCTGTCTCTATATCTCTGTGTGTCTATCATCTATATTTTCATGTAAAATGAATGTGTGTTTTTGAGTGGATTTTTCTACTTATCCTAGTGTTCTCAAAGTTTATGTTGTAGCATCAACACATCTTGTCATTAGAATGGACAATTTTAGTTGTATCTTCAACAATAAATGTACATATGTGTAGTTTCTTCTTTCGAGCTCATTTGAATAAGATACAAATGTCTGTATGTGTCTTTTACTTTCCAAACCTTGACAATATGCTTGGCAATGAGATTAGAGAGACAAATAGTATGTTGTTGTTGTTTTAGGGAATTACAATACTATTTCCTGGAGTAGGAATACTTAGATAATCTGCCTACCAGACTTTGAAGTTTCTGGTTTCTCCTCATTATTGACTATATGGTTTATTAATTCACTGTCTTACTGTTTATTAGCAATGCAGGTGATATACCACTTTATTATGGCTTCAAATTGAATTTGTTTCACAGCTAATATTAAGCATCTTTCCATATTTATTGATTCTGTGTGTCCTATTTAAATGAATCTCCATTCTGAAAGTTACTTTATTTTTTAAAAGGAATTGTTTTCTATTATTATGTAGTTATAAATTACATTTACATATTTTACTGCAATTTTCTATGTGCAAACATCTATGGTTTTGCATCTGTATGTCTTTTCTTATGTTTTTTCTTTTTTTTGTTTTGTCCTATTCTAATTTATTTCTTTCTATTATTATTATTATTATCATTATTACTATTGTGTTTTAGATAGATATTAGTAATATAAAATAAGAAAGAAAGTTTGTGGATTTGGATGAGTGGGGAAATGTGGAGGATGCAAAGGCATGTGCAATAACTGCTTCATGGTGAGCCAGCTTGGAGACTGCAGCTAGTTCTGGTGACTAGTGACATATGATCACTAAGATCCTGGAGGCCAATGAGCAAGAGACAACAGGACTAGGGATATCTCCCAGTGCCAATGGAAAATCAAGAAGTAGTATATAGGTTTGCTCTGTAGTAGTACATACCCACAGGGCTAAGGAAATTAGCTCAAAGTAGTTGCCAAAGCATGTATATAATGTCTTTCCCTATGAGCCAACCATGGACTCTGCCATAGGACCTATCAAAAACCACTGTCTAAGGTTCATGAATGCTGGGAATCTGCAGAGCAACAGGCATTTAACAGAGTTCCTGACCTTTTGGAATCTGCTTAGAACAAATAGTGTCAGATCTTGTGGTGGAAATGTTCTCTATATGATGTAAATAAAGTAACTGGTTTGGCCTATGTAGAGCACCATAGAAGTGGGTGGAGAATCAGAGGACAGGCAGATAGGAGAAGGATGGAGCTAGACAGTCTCCAATTGTCCCCCCGAAGAAGAATCATGTAAGAGGTACAGGTGAGCCATGGGCTGAGCCATGTGGTGGGTATCTTAGTAGAAATGGACTGATTTAAGATGAAAGAGCTAGCTAGTAATGTGCATAAGACATGGGCCAAACAGTCTAAAGTTAATATAAGCATCTGATTCATTCCTTTGGGGAATAAAAGCTGCCGTGGACCAGGTTCCAAACCTCTGGCCCAAATGGGCTTGAGAAACTTGCTACAACAGATCTCATGATTGTGCTCAGCCCATGAGAGACAGCCATGCAATCTCGTCAGATTGTGACACAGCCTAGGGTCTTGGAGGAGGGTATATACTCTTCCCATTGTTGAATAAATGAGTTAGTCCTTAGCTTTTCAACTAAAAACCAGGGTCTTTAACTTAGCACTTTCTCATCCCGTCACCAAGTGAACTGTTAGGACCCAACAACACTACACCATATCTATAATCAATAAATCTGTGAGTCTGCAATTTATTTTAAATAAGTTTGCAGTTTGCTTCTCATCTAAATCCTGGTGTTTATGCTGTAGACTCTGTGTCTTCTTACTACCTCCCCCATGGGATTCCCAAATGGAACACCAGTAACAGTGGAGAAACTGGGAGGAAATTTATTTTCAATAATAAATATATTTATATTTAAAATATATTACTTATAAATTGATGTATTAGCTATTTTTTGTTAATTTGACACAATTCACTGCCCTCTTGAAAGATGGAATCTCACCTGAGAAAGTATCTGTAACAGATTGATCTTTGTGCATATGTATGGTCAACTTCTTAATGATTTATATAAGAGTTTCCAGCTCATTCTGAATATTATCTCTATGGAGGTGTACATGAGCAGTATAAGAAGAGTAGCATAGAAAGCCATGGAAAGAAATCTAGTAGCCAGCTTTCTTTTATGGTTCTGATCTTTGTTCCTTCTTGATTTTATATCTTAACTTCTCTAAGAAGAACTAGGACACAGACCTGTAAACTAAATAAGCCCATTTCTCTCTAAGTTGCTTTGGCCAACATTTTATTGCAGAAACAGAAAGCTAAAATAAAACTGTATATAATGTCAGATTTTGTGTTTTGTCCTGTGGTTTTACTTGATGTTTTTTCTCTTCAAACTACAAGTAACTTTATGTATAGCTATCTATATTTTCTTCTGTTTATGTATTTAGTAATAAACCAAAAGAGTCATTGACTCTTATCCATGTACTAATCAGTCCTGGCATTGGTTAATTTCTGGGATCATTTGAAATTTAGCTTATTTATGGTGGTATGGCTATATATGCCCACTGGTGCAATGGTGGCATGGATATTATAAGAGTAAGACAATATTTCCTGATTGTATTTTAGGTTTACCCTTGAGATAAAATACATTCTTAGAATATTTAAAGGGTCCATAAACCTGTGGTTATATAGGTCATAAGTCTTTAGAGATAATCAAATATCATATGACTTTATTCATAATAAAAAAAGAATGTTTGTTGTGGCTGAATAATGACTAATACTTTGAGTGTGTAAAAAATTAGATATAAGATTAGAATGACTCCACTGAATTACTGATGCATTCACAGATCAAGGCATCTCTCAATCCACATTAGAGAAGATTTTTCCTTTCAGTAGATGACAATTAACACAGAGACCCTAAATTGAACAATGTACAAAGAAAAAAATCACCATGGAGTACTCAGTAACCAAATGTGGCATTCATATCATATCTCTCTTCTAGAAAAACTGGAATCTAAATGCAAAAGAGAACAGAAAGATTGAAGAGCTAGTTATGGTAGATAATATTATTGGAACAAAGTTGGAATTTCTAGATGTAACAGTTACATAAATGAACTCACACCAATTATGACAGCATGTAAAATACATTCAGACTTAATCCAGACAAAATCCTAAAATGGAGAATGAAAATGTGTATAATAAACCTAACCATAGCTAAGCAGCTTTTGATAATTGCTTGGTGATAGAACAGTGAGAGTTGATTTATTTTTAATGATGGAACTAATGCTAGTTTAATTTCATACCAAAGCAAGCCTTACTTCCAGAACTGGCAAGTCAATACAGAACAAACTCAATGAAGGGATAACAGGAGAAGAAACTAAAAGTTTGATATGTAGAGAGGCTAGGGTTGTACAAGTAATTATGGAAGGAACTGGAGAAAGCAAATGAATAGGTTCAAAAGATTATTTTAAAATTTTCAAAAAATTAATAAAATATTGCAGGAAGAAAGAGGCTGGAGAGGAGGTTTTGTGTATAAAAACAATATATGCCTGCAAATTTCAAGATGTCATTTTTTTCTGCTGACTAGTACTCCAATGTGTAAATATACATTTTCTTTAAAAAAATTCTTCAGTTGAGAGGCATCTAGATTGTTTTCAGGTTCTGATAATTATGAATAATGCTACTAAAAAAATAACTGAACAAATGTCTTTGTGGTATGCATTTTTTTCCTTTGGGTATATGCCCAAAAGTGATGTTGAAGGATTATTAGTTTGATCGATTTTTAGTTTTTTGAGTAAAAACCATACTAATTTTGAAAATGGCTATACATGTTTACATTGCCACAACAGTGGAGGAGTGTTCCCCTTACATTACATCCCATTCAGTATAGGCTGTCATTAGTGGTTTTTATCTTAGCAATTCTGACAGATATAAAATGGTATCTCAGAGTTCCTTTGATTTACATTTTCCTGATGGCTGTGCATACTGAGGAATTCTTTAAGGTTTTTTTGGCCATTTGTGATTTGTCTATTGAAAATTCTCTTGATTGGTTTATACCACATTTTATTTATTATTCATTTATTTATTTATTTTCCATTTTGCATGGTATTTTTATTTATTATTAGGTGATTTTACATCATGTACCCCACCAAACTCAGTTATCAGTTCTCTCAATGGGATACCCACTCTTATGATCTCCCCATTTACAAAGAAGCCCATTTATGCTGCTCATTTATTTACTGGAGTATAATTACACGCCCTGAGTCCAGCCCCTTAAAGAAAATGAGTCCTTCCTCTCCCACACCCTTACCAGAGGCCATCAATGCAGAAGTGAAGCACTGTGTTCTTTAGCTATGTTCTAGCCATGAGCTATTGTGTACAATGGCATCTTATTTTTTAATCCACTAATGAGTGAGTACATCTCCTGCTTATCTTTCTGGATTTCTGATAGCTTGCTCAGGAGGATATTCTCCAATTCCATCCATTTGCTTGAGAATTTTAGGATATCATTTTTTTTACTGCTGAGTAGTACTCCACGTATGTAGATGTAACACAGGTTTTTTTGTTTGTTTGTTTGTTTTGTTTTGTTTTGGGTTTTTTTTGTTTTTGTTTTTGTTTTTTTTTTTTTTTATTTCATCACCGACTGGACTATCTGCACGTCTCCCAAATGTTTTTGGATAATTTTTGCCTATTAGTTATTCTTCTCAGTTTCCATTTCTTAGTGACATGCAGTGTTGCCCAGGGCTACTCCTTGGATAAAACAGATTGGCTCTATGATAGTTTCCCCTGAAGGAGTCAGGTGCTTCCCGCTTCCTCTGACCTCACTTCAGTATATTAGGCTCTTGCTGTTATGGCAGTGAAATGTGTACCTTCTGGCTCCGCCAGTCAGCTGTGCGCTCCAGGAGTTGTGATCCTGGGAGAAGTCACAGGAATACATGAAATTTCCTGAGGAGAGCGATATGACAGTAAACATGCTGGTGAAAAATGCCACGAGTCTCCATGAAAACTAACAGCCCTCTTGAGGAAGCAGCACCAATCTGAATGATTCCATCTGCAATAATTATCTTTCATTTCTCAGCCAAAATGACTCATCCAGTTTGTATAAGATCACAGGACTTCTCTGAAGCTTGAATAGTTTAGAACATCATCTTTTTTGAAGAATTTATAGAATTGTTAAGTAAACCTAAGCATTTGAATATCTTCATACTTACATTCATGTTTTTTTGTCTACTCTCCTTCTTTTAGGTCATTTTTTGTGGTTGGTAAAACACTTTTTCTGTTTTTTCAGCCTTTTAAAATAATTTATTGGCACACACATGCACACATGCATCCTGAAATACTAGATCATTTAACTTAAAACATAACTTTACTGTTGCCCAAGTGGCATGATTTGGAAGGGCCTACACGGAAATCCCAATTCAGGACTTGTAGACAATGAGATCTGTGTTGAATGTGGGAAACTTTCTTGGGTGAGTTTTTTTTATTTATTTATTTTGTATTTATCAAGAAATAGTAAACTGAACTTAAAATGCTGATAAGTTAACAATAACTATAAAGAAAATAAAAATCATAAGCATGACTTATCAAGGGTGATAATGCAAATAATTTGCTACACATAAAATAACTTTGTGTTCAGCTTTCCCTCTGAATTTTTCTTCTATCCCTGTATATCCTAACTCACCCTTAGTGTTCTCACCCTCTCTGAGAAGTAGATGAGGGATTAGGTATGTGTAAGCTTGAGGAGGATTGGGGAAAGAAGAGGGAGGGGGAAGGTGGGGATATGTTAAAATTTTTAAATAAAACATGGAAACAACCTAGATGCCCCTCAACTGAAGAATGAATTAACAAAGTCCATTAATGTACTGTGGTACATCTACACATTGGAATACTACTCAGCAGTAAGAAAAAATTGTATCCTAAAATTTGCAGGCAAATGGATGGATTTGAAGAATATCCTCCTGAGCCAGGTATCACAAACCCAGAAAAAAAAACAGGGGATGTACTCACTCATTAGTGGACTCTAAACAAACAAAAAAACAAAAAGCAAAGCATGCCCAAGCTGCAAACCACAGCCTCGGAACAGCTTGGGATCGGAAACACCTTGGACTGACTCCTTGGATTCCATTCCCCCCAGAGGAACACCTGACTCAGTTTTGATGTTGGGGGGAGAAAACTGGATTTGCCAGGAGTGGAGGCTGAACGAAGCAATATTGGGACTGTGGAACCATGGGATCACCTGCCCATGGTGGGGGGATGGGGAGCTGTGGAGAAGAAAGAATGACCTGATGTGGTGGGAAGAGGAAGGGACCTTGATTAAGGATATACAGGGATAGAAAATATGAATTCTTTATTCATGATAAAAAAAGAAGAAAAAAAGAAATATTCATGTCATAGTCCAAGTAAATTCTCTCAAATTCATGTGTTGAAATTTAATAGATAATATGTGCTACTGTGGAACAATAGTTTTGCGTATGGTAAGATTTATCACATAACATGGTTTAATCAAAAGTTGACTGGCTAGTAGCTAGTCAGAAATTATTGGTAGGGCAAACATATAAAGAAGAGCAGATTTAGAGAAGTCTTGTGCATACTCAGAGAAGCAAGATGTGTGTACCATACTGATTAAAAGATATCAAGCCACATGGAAAGGTATGGATATAAAGTATGGGTTAATTTAAATGTAGGTGTTAGTAATAAGCATGAGCTCTTGACTAAACATTTATAATTAATATTAAGCCTCTGTGTAGTTACTTGGGAGAAACTCATGAGACAAAAACTTGCACCTACAAGTTTGGCATCAATAAGAAGCATAAATTAAGGTTCTTATTAACTCTGGAAGACAAATTTCTTATAAATAGGCTTAGACTTTGTAGAAGGCCTTGAGGTTACTAGGTGTGGGAATATAGACATGTATAATCTCAGTTGTTAATGAAGATGAAATGTAGGGATTTTAAATGTAAGGCAATTCTTTGTTGCAGAGTGAGACCAAGATCAGCTTGATGACTTTAGTGAGACAAAATTGTAGAAAAAACACATACATGCATACTTGCACACATGTGTAGACATGTACACAAACACACATAGGCACACTAATGAAAATAGAGTAGTTTGCCAGGGCACATGTCTAACATCCTAAAGGTCAAAATTCAATCTCAGCTACCTAAGAAAGAAGGCAATTAGAAACTTAATAAGGAGAGAGAGAGAGAGAGAGAGAGAGAGAGAGAGGCAG
>PVIH01031595.1:0-10610 GCA_004025045.1 Sigmodon hispidus | reverse complement strand
ATATAGTTAAAACAAAACAAATCCAAACAAAGACAAGTAGACATGAAATGAACATATATTCACTCCACCCAAGCCATTTACCTTTCAGTCCCTGGACCCTAACCATATCCTAGACATTGCCAGGCAGCCATTCTTAGGAACTTCCAGCTCTGTCACAATCTAGGCCCACTTAACAGCTTTGCAGACATCATTCCTCACCCCCATCCTATACCAACTAACAGACAGCCATTCAGGAACCTTCTCTTTCATTGCTCCAAATTCCCCAATTCCCTTTCAGATAGGAAACTTTATGTAATCTCTCTGGACATTCACAATCCTCTGGCCAGGCCTAGTCTCAAAGGACAACCTGAGCTTTTGAAGGGGAATACCAAGGAGATGCAAACTAGACTCCATTGGGGAAGAAGATAGAATCTACATTCACACAGCGTGCATGCTGCACATACTCACCCTTATTCAACTCAGTGAATTCCCACCTCACAAGAAACACTCTGGTTGCCTTCATCTTGATCTTCATGGGTTAGATCCATGGAAGGGAACTTCTTCCTCAACACAGGAGTACTTGGCGCAAAGCATGCTGGTAAACACCAACACTCCTTACACCATGATTCATTCTCTTTCTCCTCTCCTGCCAACATCTATCTCATTCATTCCTACCTGTGTCCCCCGACACACACACAATTCCTCCTCTCCTTCTGTCTGACACCTTCCCTGACTTCCATATTCAGTCCCATCCAAGTCATCTAGGGCATTTAGGTCTATCTGGTTCCAGCACAAAATCCATATTTTGTTTGGAGATGCTATCCACTCTCTACTTGGCTGGAAGCCTTTCTTCTGTTGGAACTGAGAGTCTCCAGAAGCCCACCTGCACACTGCTGACATCTTATCAGATGTCCATTAGCAGACCATCACTCTCCCTGTCTCCAGCCGACAATAATAGCTGTTTTCTCAACTCTCCCTCTGTCAAAACATGCTGGTGGTATTGCATCTGAAGCTGGGAGGAGCTAACATTGGGAATTAGATGAGTGTGTGGGTTTGTGTTTGTGTGTGTGTGTGTGTGTGTGTGCTTGACTGAATTCCAAGTGGTGCCAGGAGAACATTGTCAAAAATTAATAAAAGAAAAGCAATTTTTCCCACTTTGCTATGGTTTCTATAAAATGTTCTCTTTCACCAAGCCTCAAGAAGAGAAACTCTACATGCCCATTCAACTGGTGACATAACACACAGATAACTGGACCACTCTATACCATGTGACCACCTGGGCTAAATCAGGAGCATGGAGACATTAAAGGTTTCCACTACATGCCCACATGTCATTCCACCTTCAACACTTTTATGACAAACATAACTGATACACATTATGCCCTCTCTGACTGGGTCTAAGAACTCTCATGGAAAGAGCTTCCTCTTTAGACAAAATTCAAAGTATAAAATAACTTCACTACACACCCATACATCATAAACACCTACAGACACATACATATACAAACACCCCAGTACTATTGAACAAATTATGTCCTCTGTCATTTTCAGAGACATTTCAAAGTGTGTTTCTGTATGTGTGTGTGTGTGTGTGTGTGTGTGTTGTGTTGTGTGGACTCCAAAAGTGAGCAATGCCAGCTGCTGCTGGTAGGCTTGCAAAAGCCACATGTTCCCTGAGTGGCATGATAAAGACAGTGAGGGCTTGCAGATGAGCTAGCTGGAGAAGTCAGGGGCAGGAATGACAAGCTCCCAAGTGAACCCAGATGCAGCCCAGCCTGCAGAATCTCCTGCACAGACAGACATCCTCTCTTGCAGGCAAAAATGGCAGCTCCAAAACATGGGAGCCCATGCTCTCTGAACCCAAGCTGACAGGCACGTTAATGCCCATAGCCTGTACCCTGGACACTACTTCCTCCAACAACTCTCCTGGAATAAGGAGCCCTCTAGGGTCCTGAATCTGACCTGTGGGGCCACCACTGGTGTCTTTTCCTAGCCTGGTTGGCACCTTGTCCACAGCGGCCCAAGATCCTGCTGGTGGGATAGAAAAACTGATCTGCTTGATGGCAGTAGTGCACCATGAATGTCAATGGCCATGGGACATGGCTGCACTTCTTCTGCCCTTTCCAAAGCAAAAAAAATGCAAATGGCTGATCCCACAGCACAAGATGGCTGCACAGTAGCTAAGCCCACACTGGCAAACATGAGGCAGTAAGCAACTGCAAGGGGTAGGAGGAGGTCTGGAAGATGAGAGCAGCAGTGCTGTGAGGAGATGGTGCTTGGGGACCTCAGGGCTTTCATCACTGGGCTGCCAGGTGATACAGGGCTTTGGGTTCCTGCCAGATGCTGAAGGTCCCTGCTTTGGGCATATGGTGGGGAGTGTGGAGAGGAAACCTTGGGGACAGAAAGGGAGGAAGAGAAAAGCAAAAAGCCTGCTGGCTACCCCAGGGGAATGAGGACCCCAGGGGACAAGCCTAAGCAACCTTGGAAATCAGGGTCTATGCATTGCCCCATAGAGGCAATAAGGGCTATTCTAACAGTAGCCCTCTTGTCTCCCACCCTCTCAGCCCTCCTGCAGGCAGTACAATAAATCAACGAAAGCCTACTTGACCCTTCCCAACCAGGTCACCACTATGGCTGCCCTGTTAGCCTAAGGTCACATGACACCCTGCACACTGGGCAAAAGTAGGTTTCCAAGCACAGTCAGTAGTCCAGAATTGGGGCTGCCAAGCTGGTCCAGGACCAGGAGGCAAGCAGGGTCCAGGGGCAGGCAAGTCCAGAACACAATGGAACATTGTCATATGACACATGAGATGACCCCCACACCTCATTGGTGGTTCCAGGACTAGCACTGGATCCTCCACCTACCTGGAAGAATGCTATTCCTAGATGGACACAAGGCAACAGGCAAGCAGCTAGCTGTGTGCACTTCCAGTGTCTACAGGGTTCCAGGCCTGAGGTTCCATGGTCTGATGTTCAGATGTTCTTCTGTAAGAGGAGAAGGGCCACCAAATTCCTTAGTCTTCCTGACTTTCACAGGACCTGCATGTGGGTTCACACAGATCATGTCCAAATTCATCCTCAGCAGGGGTCATCAAGGGGCCAGGGATATCCGCAACCTTGAACCAAGAAGCTGTTCATCAAGGACCCTGATACAAAGACAAGTAGATGGGGCTCGAGAGATGGATCAGATTTTAGGAACTCTGACTGCTCATTCAGAGGACCTGAGTTCAATTCCCAGAACCCACATGGAGGATCAAACTGTCTGTAGATTCTGTTCCCAGTTACAGGCAAACACCATGGCAAATAAATAAGGTTAAAACAAAACAAAACCTAACAAAGAAAAGTAACATGAAATGAACATACATTCACTACACCCCTGTCCTTTTACCTATCAGTCCCTGGACCCTAACCATCTCCTGGGCATTGCCAAGCAACCAATCTTAGGAACCTCCAGCTCTGTCACAATCTAGGCCCTCTCATCAGCTTTGCAGGCATCACTCCTCACCCCCATCCTATACCAACCAACAGACAACCATTCAGGAAACTTCTCTTTGTTTGATCCAAATTCTCCAATTCCCTTTCAGACAGGAAACTTTATGTAATCTCTATGGACATCCACAATCCTCTGTCTGGGCCTAGTCTCAAAGGACAACCTGAGCTTTTGAAAGTGATTCAAGGAGATCAAGGAGATGCAAACTAGACACCATGGGAGAAGAAGATAGAATCTACATTCACACAGGGGGCATGCTGCACATCCTCACCCTTGTCCACATCAGTGAATTCCTACCTCACCAGAAACACTCAGGATGCCTTCATCTTGATCTTCATAGGCTAGATCAATGGAAGGGAAATGTCTTCCTCAACACAAGAGTACTCAGCTCAAAGCATGCTTGTAAACACCAACTCTCTTTACACCATGATTCATTCTCTTTCTCCTCTCCTGCCTTCATCTATCTCATTCATTCCTACTGGCGCCACCTCAAACACACAAACACTTCCTGCATTCCTTCTATCTGACACCATCCCTGACTTCTATATTCAGACATATCTAAGTCATCTAGGGCATTTAGTCCTGTCTGGTTCCAGCACAAAATACATGTTTTGTTCAGAGATGCTGTCCACTCTCTACTTGACTGGAAGCCTTACTTCTGTTGGAACTTAGAGTCTCCAGGAGCCAACCACCACACTGCTGACATCCTCAGATGTCCACAGGCAGAACATCACACTCCCTGCCTCAAGCAGACAATAATAGCTCTGTTTTCCCAACTATCCCTCTGTCAAAAACATTATGGGGGTATTGGCTATGAGGCTAGGAGGGGCTAACAATGGCAATAAGATGTGTGTGTGTGTGTGTTTTGTGTGTGTGTATGTGTTTGTCTGAATTCCAAGTGGTGCTAGGAGAACAATGTCAAAAATTAATAAAAGAAAAGCAATTTTGCCAACTTTGCTATGGTTCCTATAAAATGTTTTCTTTCACCAAGCCACAAGAAGAAAAACTCTACATGCCCATTCAACCTGTGATACAACACACCCAGACGAGGATCACTCCATACCATGTGACAACCTGGGCTGAATCAGGAGGATGGAGACCTTAAAGGCTTACCCTAGATGTCAACCAGTCGTTCCACCTTCATCCCTTATGTGACAAACATAACTGATACACATTGCACCCTCTCTGACTGGGTCTAATAAGTCTCATGTTAAGAGCTTCCTCTTTAGACAAGATTCAAGGTATAAAATAACTTCCCCACACACCCATACATCATACACACCTACAGAAAAACAAATGTACACACACACCAGTACTATTGAACAGATTATTTCCTCTGTTAATTTCAGAGACATTTCAAAGTGTGTGTGTGTGTGTGTGTGTGTGTGTGTGTGTGTGTGTGTTGTGTTGTGTTGTGTGGACTCTGGGAGTTAGCAATGCCCACTGCTGCTGGTAGGCTCAAGCAAAAGCCACATGTTCCCTGGCTGGCATGATAAAGACAGTGAGGGCTTGCAGATGACCTAACTGGAGCGGTAACAGGCAGGAAGGACAAGCTCCCAGGTGAACCCAGATGCAGCCCAGCCTGCAGAATCTCCTGCACAGACAGACATCTTGTCCTGCAGGCAAAAATGGCAGCATCAAAACACGGGAACTCGTGCTGCCTGAATCCAAGCTTGCAGGCCCGTTGATGCCCAGAGCCTGTACCCTGCACCCTACTTCCTCCACCACCTCTCCTGGAACACGGAGCCCTCTGGAGTCCTGCATCTGTTCTGAAGGGCCACCACTGCTGTCTTTTCCTAGCCTGGTTGGCCCCTAGTCCACAGAGGCTTAGGATCCTGCTGGCGGGATAGACAAACTAGATCCACTTGATGGCAGTAGTGCACTGTGAATGTCAATGACCATGGTAATGGCTGCACTCCTTGTGACATTTCCAAAGCTAAAAATGGCAAATGGCTGAACCCACAGCACAAGATGGCTGCCCAGAGCTAAGCCCACACTGGCCAACATGAGGCAGTAAGCAATTGTAAGGAGTAGGAGGCGGTCTGGAAGATGGGAGTAGCAGTGCAGTGAGGAGATGGGGCTTGCGAACCTCAGGGCCTCCATCACTGAGCTGCCAGGAGATACAGGGCTTTGGGTACCTGCCAGATGTTGAAGGTCCCTGCTGGAGTGTGGAGAGGAGACCTTGGGGACAGAAAGGGAAGAAGAGAAATGCAGCAAGCCTGCAGGCTACCCCAGGTGAATGAGGATCCCAGGGGACCAGCCTAAGCAACCTTGGATATCATGGTCTATGCATCGCCCAATAGAGGCAATCAGGGCTATTCTAACAATAGCCTTCTAGTCCCCCACCCTCTCAGTCCTCCTGAAGGCAGTACAATAAATCAAAAAAAGCCTACTTGACACTTCCCAACCTGGTCACCACGATGGCTGCCCAATTTGCCTAAGGTCAGATGACATCTTGCACCCTGGGCAAAAGTAGGCTTCCAAGCCCAGTCAGTAGCGAAGAATTGGGGCTCCCAAGCTGGTCCAGGACCAGGAGGTCAGCAGGGTCCAGGGGCAGGCAAGTCCAGAACACAATGGAACGTTGTCATATGACACATGAGATTACCCCCACACCTCATTGGTGGTCCCAGGACTAGCACTGGATTCCCCACCTACCTGGAAAAATGCCCTTCCTAGATGGACAAAAGGCAACAGGCAGGCAGCTAGCTATGTGCACTTCCAGTGTCTACAGGGTTCCAGGCCTGTGGTCCCATGGTCTGATGTTCAGATGTTCTTCTGTAAGAGGAGAATTGCCACCAAATTCCTTAGTCTTCCTGACATTCACAGGACCTGCATGTGGGTTCACACAGATCATGTACCAATTCATCCTCAGCAGGGGCCATCAAGGGGCAAAGGATATCAGCAACCTTGAACCAAGAAGCTGGTCAACAAGGACCCTTATACAAAGACAAGTACATGGGCCTGGCGAGATGGCTCAGCTTTTAGGAACTCTGACTGCTCATTCACAGGACCTGAGTTCAATTCCCAGCACCCACATGGAGGTTCACAACTGTCTGTAGTTCCTGTTCCCAGTTACAGGCAAACAACAAGGCAAATAAATAAACTAAAACAAAACAAATCCAATCAAAGACAAGTAGACATGAAATGAACATTCATTCCCTCCACAGCTGCCCTTTTACCTATCAGTCCCTGGCCCTAACCATCTCCTAGGAATTGCCAGGCAACAATCCTTATGAAACTCCAGCTCTGTCACAATCTAGGCCCTATTCTGAGCTTGCAGACCTCATTCCTCACCCCCACACTATACCAACCATGAGACAACCATTTAGGAACCTTCTCTTTCATTGCTCCAAATTCCAAAATTCCCTGTCAGACAGGAAACTTTATGTAATCTCTCTGGACATCCACAATCCTCTGGCTGGGCCTAGTCTCAAAGGACAGCCTGAACTTTTGAAAGGGATTCAAGGAGACCAAGGAGATGGAAAATAGACACCATGGGAGAAGAAGATAGAATCTACAGTCACAGCGGGGGCATGCAGCACATCCTCACCCATGTCCAACTCAGTGAATTCTCACCTCACAAGAAACACTCTGGATGCCTTCATCTTGTTCTTCATGGGCTAGATCGATGGAAGGGAAAATTCTTTCTCAACACAGAAGTACTCGGTGCAAAGCATGCTGGTAAACACCAACTATCCTTACACCATGATTCATTCTCTTTTTCCTCTCCTGCCCCCAAATATCCCATTCATTCCTACCTGCGACCCCCCCCCACACACTTCCTCCTCTCCTTCTGTCTGACACCATCCCTGACTTCTATATTCAGTCCCTCACACACGCACACACTTCCTCCTCTCTTTCTGTTTGACACAATCCCTGACTTCTATATTCTGTCCCATCCAAGTCATCGAGGGTAGTAAGGCCTGTCTGTTTCCAGCACAAAATCCATGTTTTTTTGGGAGATGTTATCCACTCTCTACTTGACTGGAAACCTTCCTTCTGTTGGAACTGAGAGACTCCAGAAGCCCACCTCCACACTGCTGACATCTTATCAGATGTCCACTAGTTGACCATCACTCTCCCTGCCTCCAGCAGACAATAATAGCTCTATTTTCCCAACTCTCCCTCTGTCAAAAACATGCTGGGGGTATTGGCTCTGAGGCTAGGAAGTGCTAACAGTGGGAATAAGATGTGTATGTGTGTGTGTGTGTGGGGGGGGGTGTTTGACTGACTGAATTCCAAGTGGTGCCAGGAGAACAATGTCGAAAATAAATAAAAGAAAAGCAATTTTGCGAACTTTGCTATGGTTCCCATAAATGAACTCTTTCACCAAGCCTCAAGAAGAGAAACTCTACATGCCCATTCAACCTGTAACATAACAAACCCAGAACAGGACCACTCCATACCTTGTGACCACCTGGTCTAAATCAGGAGGATGAAGACCTTAAAGGCTTCCCCTACATGCCTACATGTCATTCCACCTTCAACCCTTTTGTGACAAACATAACTGATACTCATTGTGCCCTCTCTGACTAGGTCTAAGAACTCTCATGGAAAGAGCTTCCTCTTGTGACAAGATTCAAAGTATGAAATAACTCCCCAAAACACCGATACAACATACACACCTACAGAAACACACACATACACACACACCAGTACTATTGAACAGATTATGTACTCTGTTAATTTTAGAGACATTTCAAAGTGAGTTTGTGTGTGTGGGTGTTGTGTTGGGTGGACTCCGGAAGTGAGCAATGCCAGCTAGTGCTGGTAGGCTCATGCAAAAGCCACATGTTCCCTGGCTGGCATGGTAAAGACAGTGAGGGCTTGCAGATGAGCTAGCTGGAGAGGTTAAGGGCAGGAAAGACAAGCTCCCAGGTGATCCCAGATACAGCCCAGCCTGCAGAATCTCCTGCACACACAGACATCCTGTCCTGAAGGCAAAAATGGCAGCCCCAAAACATGGGAGCCTATGCTGCCTGCACCCAAGGCTGCAGGCCCATTGAAGCCCAGAGCCTGTACCATGGACCCTATTCCTCCCACACCTCTAATGGAACAAGGAGCCCTCCTGAGTCCTGCATCTGTCCTGTGGGGCCACCACTGTTGTCTTTTCCTAGCCTGGTTGGCCCATGGTCCACAGAGGCCCAGGATCCTGCTGGAGGGATAGAAAAACTAGATCAACTTGATGACAGTAGTGCACTGTGAATGTCAATGGCCATGGGACATGGCTGGACTCATTCTGCCCTTTCCAAAGCAAAAACTGCAAATGGCTGATCCCACAGCACAAGATGGCTGCCCATCAGCTAAGACCACACTGGCCAACATGAAGCAGTAAGCAACTAAAAGGGGTAGGAGGAAGTCTGGGAGATGGGAATAGCAGTGCGGAGAGGAGATGGGGCTTAAGGACCTCATGGCTTCCATCATTTAGCTGTCAGGAGATACAGGGCTTTGGGTACCTGCCAGATGCTGAAGGTCCCTGCTGAGGACACATGGTGGGAAGTTGGGAGGAAAACTTGGGGAGAGAAAGGGATGAAGAGAAAACAGCAAGCCTGCAGGCTACTCCAGGGGAATGAGGATCCCAGGGGAGCAGCCTAAGCAACCTTGGAAATCAGGATCTATGAATCACCCCATAGAGGCAATCAGGGCTATTCTGACAGTAGCCTTCTGTTCCCCCACCCACTCAGCCGTCCTGTAGGCAGTACAATAAATCAACAGAAGCCAACTTGCCCCTTCCAACCTTGGTCACCACTATGGCTGCCCAGTTAGCCTAAGGTCAGATGTCATCTTGCACACTGGGCAAAAGTAGGCTTCCAAGCCCAGTCAGTAGTCAAGAAGTGGGCCTGCCAAGTTGGTCCAGGACCAGGAGGCCAGCAGGGTTCTGGGTGAGGCAAGTCTAGAACACAATGGAACATTGTCATATGACACATGGGATGACCCCACACCTAATTTTTGGTTCCAGGACTAGCACTGAATTCCCCACCTACCTGGAAGTATGCCCTTCCTAAATGGACACAAGGCAACAGGCAGGCAGCTAGCTTGTGCACTTCTGTTGTCTCCAGTGTTCCTGGCCTGAGGTCACATGGTCTGATGTTCAGATGTTCTTCTGTGAGAGGAGAAGGGCCACCAAATTCCTTAGTCTTCCTGACATTCACAGGACCTGCATGTGGGTTCACACAGATCATGTCGAAATTCATCCTCAGTATAGGGCCATCAAGGGGCCAGGGATATCAGCAACCATAACCCAAGAAGCTGGTCAGCAAGTATCCTGATACAAAGAAAAGTAGATGGGGCTGGAGAGATGACTCAGCTTTTAGAAACTCTGACTGCTCATCCACAGAACCTGAGTTCATTTCCCAGCATCCACATGGAGGTTTACAACTGTCTGTACTTTTTGTTCCCAGTTACAGGCAAACACCAAGGCAAATAAATATAGTTTAAACAAAACAAATCCAAACAAAGACAAGTAGACATGAAATGAACATACATTCACTCCACCCAAGACATTTACCTTTTAGTCTCTGGACCCTAACCATATCCTAGACATTGCCAGGCAGCCATTCTTAGTGACTTCAAGCTCTGTCACAATCTAGGCCCACTCAACAGCTTTGTAGACATCATTCCTCACCCCCATCCTATACCAACCAACAGACAGTCACTCAGGAAACTTTTCATTCATTGCTCCAAATTCCCCAATTCCCTTTCAGACAGGAAACTTCATGTAATCTCTCTGGACATTCACAATCCTCTGGCTGGGCCTATTCTCAAAGGACAACCTGAGCTTTTGAAAGGGATTCAGGGATACCAAGGAGATGCAAACTAGACACCATGGGAGAAGAAGATAGAATCTCCATTCACACAGGGGGCATGCTGCACATCCTCACCCTTGTCCACATCAGTGAATTCCCACCTCACAAGAAACACTCTGGATGCCTTCATTTTGATCTTCATGGGCTAGATCCATGGAAGGAAAACTTCTTCCTCAACACAGGAGTACTCGGCGCAAGGCATGCTGGTAAAGACCAACTCTCCTTACACAATGATTCATTCTCTTTCTCCTCTCCTGCCCCCATCTATCTCATTCATTCCTACCTGTGCCCCCCGACACACACACACTTCCTCCTCTCCTTCTGTCTGACACCTT